>OY726531.1:5171249-5326702 GCA_963383655.1 Bathymodiolus septemdierum
AAAACTAAAATAAAATAAATAAAGAGGTAAAGAAGCAACAGAAGAGAAGAAAAAACATAAACATAAACACGACTACATGTCAAAAAGCAAAAATGACAAACCAAAAAAAAAAATAATAATAATAATAATAAAAGAAATAGTTATATATTAATGAGAGACATGCATGTCATGATGATATTTGTAGTGAACATAAATAATAGAAAAAGACATAGATTTAGCTTGGGACACACACAGGTTTATTAATTAACTTAATGAATTTGCAAAGTTTTGTAAGCTTAAATTGGTTTTTTATGGTAATTAATTTTGGGTTCCCTCGAGGGTGCTGAGTGATGGCATGTGAATCAATAAAAACAGTTGCCCTTTATATAATGTTTCAAATTATATAAAAAAAATCATTAAATGGAGAAAATGAAACTGCACTTTATACACAGTGATTTGTTAAATACAGGTTGCCTTCATGGCATGATTCTCTGTACTACTTCTGATCGTTCTATTTTATTTTAAGCTATGCATGTAAAAGAGTTCAGGAAAAGTAGTTTCATGCAATAAACTTTAATTTATGAGTCACAATAAAACTGTAATATGTCACTATGTACTTGTCTGTCAAAATTGATTTCATAAATTACATTTTTATAGTATATAATAACAGAATAGTAATGATTCAGACATGATGATTTATTATTTCAAATAGATACATCAAGAAAAAAACATGCATTATTGTATGTGAGCTTGTTACTGAGATTTACAGTTCTTAAAAAAATGTAATTATTAATAAAACTAATGTTCTCCTTCCTCGGGCCATGTCCACTAAATTTGATATCTACGATTTCATTGTTCTCACTGTGAATAGAGCTGAAATTACAATTTAAAAAGAAAACTTTAACAGCAATGGTAAACAGTTCCACCAATATAAATACAACGAAAAAAACACCTCTCAATTCAAACCACTGAATACAAAAAATACTCGAACACATCGCGTTGAAAATCCAGTCCTGCATTGGGATAGGAAAACAAATGTGGCGGGGTTAAACCAGTTAGTGGAAACCCAAACCCTTTCTTCTAGATCATGGATCGCCAGTGACAACACATATGAAAAAGCACTACGCAGATAATTTAAGACAGAACAACACGAACAGCAAATATAAACATGGACAAACATACTGGTGTATAACACGATTTCTTTACATTTATATCAGAAACGTGACGAGTGTCATCATTGGAGCACAAATGGCCACCATTTCGGAGCACCTGATTCATTCGCCACATGTTTTTCTTCTGTGTAAAGTTGTATAGATCATTCATAGTTTGTCCTTTTTCGCTTTGCCATTGTAGGGGTGAACAAGCAAATATAAAATAGCACTAAGCAGAAAACTAACGACGAAACAACACGAACCGTACAGATAAACGAGGGGTGAACAAGCAATGTAAAACCTGAACAGATTGCCTTCAGCTCTAAAAGACAATCCACTACCATAAAAATGAATGGCAACATAAACATGGACAAACATTCTGGTGTACAACACGATTTCTTTACATTTGTATCAGAAACATGACGAGTGTCATTATTGGAGGAGAAATTTGTTTACACTTCCGGGGCACCTGATTCGATCCCCGTTGATTTTCTTCTGCGTGGGTCTTTGTAGACAATTTTTTGTCCTTTTGTACTTTTTTGGCCATTGTAGTGCCTGTCCTTCTTCGATTTACTGGTTCTAATTACCTCTTTGGTATCCTCATACTTTCCAGATTTTCCTGATTCCTGATTTTCCTGATTTTCTTGATTCCTGATTTTCCTGATTTTGCTGATTCAGTTAATCCTTTTCCCCACATTTTATTCCCAGATTAACCGACGTCAATGACATCATCAGCTATAACACGTGTAGCTGTAATAGGAGCAGGATTAACAGGCATATCTACGTTACGGAGACTGTCTGAAAATAAGAATTTCCAACTGACCTGCTTTGAGAACAATTATGAGCTAGGTGGGTTGTGGCTATATACCGATCAGACGGTGGAAGACGACTACGGCCGCCCAATACATACTGGTGTATATAACTACTTGAGGTAGGTGGGCGAAACTAAATACTATATTTGTCCTCTAAAGTGTGTCTTCTTGACAGTTCTGTGTTCGGCTCCAAACAATCACCTCACGATGAGTACAATAATTGATACTGAGATCCCAGACCTCTGGAACATAAGACCTGACTCGCATTTTGCACAGTGAGATATGTTTGTGTTGTGGTCTATGCTAACATCCATTGTGATTTCCCTGTACTTTCGTTATTCTATAGATCTTCAGGTGAAAAAGCTCAACATCGTTATCACGACGACAGACAAGTGTTCTCCATGGATACCTCGAATTAAACATTAGGTTCGTTATTTGCTTTAGTTTAATATATCCCGGACAACTTTCACTATTTAACAGCAATATAAAAAATGACATTTATTTGTAAGTAAGCAGCACTAGCTGTGATGGCGGGTAATATTTGTAAGTAAGCAGCACTAGCTGTGATGGCGGGTAGTATTTGTAAGTAAGCAGCACTAGCTGTGATGACGGGTAGTATTTGTAAGTAAGCAGCACTAGCTGTGATGGCGGGTAATATTTGTAAGTAAGCAGCACTAGATGTGATGGCGGGTAATATTTGTAAGTAAGCAGCACTAGCTGTGATGACGGGTAGTATTTGTAAGTAAGCAGCACTAGCTGTGATGACGGGTAATATTTGTAAGTAAGCAGCACTAGATGTGATGGCGGGTAGTATTTGTAAGTAAGCAGCACTAGCTGTGATGGCGGGTAATATTTGTAAGTAAGCAGCACTAGATGTGATGGCGGGTAATATTTGTAAGTAAGCAGCACTAGCTGTGATGACGGGTAGTATTTGTAAGTAAGCAGCACTAGCTGTGATGACGGGTAATATTTGTAAGTAAGCAGCACTAGATGTGATGGCGGGTAGTATTTGTAAGTAAGCAGCACTAGCTGTGATGGCGGGTAGTATTTGTAAGTAAGCAGCACTAGCTGTGATGGCGAGTAGCATTTGTAAGTAAGCAGCACTAGCTGTGATGGCGGGTAGTATTTGTAAGTAAGCAGCACTAGATGTGATGACGGGTAGTATTTGTAAGTAAGCAGCACTAGCTGTGATGACGGGTAATATTTGTAAGTAAGCAGCACTAGATGTGATGGCGGGTAGTATTTGTAAGTAAGCAGCACTAGCTGTGATGGCGAGTAGTATTTGTAAGTAAGCAGCACTAGCTGTGATGGCGGGTAGTATTTGTAAGTAAGCAGCACTAGATGTGATGGCGAGTAGTATTTGTAAGTAAGCAGCACTAGCTGTGATGGCGGGTAGTATTTGTAAGTAAGCAGCACTAGCTGTGATGACGGGTAATATTTGTAAGTATGCAGCACTAGCTGTGATGACGGGTAGTATTTGTAAGTAAGCAGCACTAGCTGTGATGGCGGGTAGTATTTGTAAGTAAGCAGCACTAGCTGTGATGACGGGTAGTATTTGTAAGTAAGCAGCACTAGCTGTGATGGCGGGTAATATTTGTAAGTAAGCAGCACTAGCTGTGATGGCGGGTAGTATTTGTAAGTAAGCAGCACGAACTGTGATGACGGGTAGTATTTGTAAGTAAGCAGCACTAGCTGTGATGGCGGGTAGTATTTGTAAGTAAGCAGTACTAGCTGTGATGACGGGTAGTATTTGTAAGTAAGCAGCACTAGCTGTGATGACGGGTAATATTTGTAAGTAAGCAGCACTAGCTGTGATGGCGGGTAGTATTTGTAAGTAAGCAGCACTAGCTGTGATGACGGGTAGTATTTGTAAGCAAGAAGCACTAGCTGTGATGGCGGGTAATATTTGTAAGTAAGCAGCACTAGCTGTGATGGCGGGTAATATTTGTAAGTAAGCAGCACTAGCTGTGATGACGGGTAGTATTTGTAAGTATGCAGCACTAGCTGTGATGACGGGTAGTATTTGTAAGTATGCAGCACTAGCTGTGATGGCGGGTAGTATTTGTAAGTAAGCAGTACTAACTGTGATGGCGGGTAGTATTTGTAAGTAAGCAGCACTAGCTGTGATGACGGGTAGTATTTGTAAGTAAGCAGCACTAGCTGTGATGACGGGTAATATTTGTAAGTATGCAGCACTAGCTGTGATGGCGGGTATTATTTGTAAGTATGCAGCACTAGCTGTGATGACGGGTAGTATTTGTAAGTAAGCAGCACTAGCTGTGATGGCGGGTAGTATTTGTAAGTATGCAGCACTAGCTGTGATGGCGGGTAATATTTGTAAGTAAGCAGCACTAGCTGTGATGGCGGGTAGTATTTGTAAGTAAGCAGCAATAGCTGTGATGACGGGTAGTATGTGTAAGTATGCAGCACTAGCTGTGATGACGGGTAGTATTTGTAAGTAAGCAGCACTAGCTGTGATGGCGGGTAGTATTTGTAAGTAAGCAGCACTAGCTGTGATGGCGGGTAGTATTTGTAAGTAAGCAGCACTAGCTGTGATGGCGGGTATTATTGTAAGTAAGCAGCACTAGCTGTGATGGCGGGTAGTATTTGTAAGTAAGCAGCACTAGCTATGATGATGGGTAGTATTTGTAAGTAAGCAGCACTAGCTGTGATGACGGTAGTATTTGTAAGTATGCAGCACTAGCTGTGATGGCGGGTAGTATTTGTAAGTAAGCAGCACTAGCTGTGATGGCGGGTAGTATTTGTAAGTAAGCAACACTAGCTGTGATGGCGGGTAGTATTTGTAAGTAAGCAGTACTAGCTGTGATGGTGGGTAGTATTTGTAAGTAAGCAGCACTAGCTGTGATGACGGGTAGTATTTGTAAGTAAGCAGCACTAGATGTGATGACGGGTAGTATTTGTAAGTAAGCAGCACTAGATGTGATGACGGGTAGTATTTGTAAGTAAGCAGCACTAGATGTGATGACGGGTAGTATTTGTAAGTAAGCAGCACTAGATGTGATGACGGGTAGTATTTGTAAGTAAGCAGCACTAGATGTGATGACGGGTAGTATTTGTAAGTAAGCAGCACTAGATGTGATGCCGGGTAGTATTTGTAAGTAAGCAGCACTAGATGTGATGACGGGTAGTATTTGTAAGTAAGCAGCACTAGATGTGATGACGGGTAGTATTTGTAAGTAAGCAGCACTAGATGTGATGACGGGTAGTATTTGTAAGTAAGCAGCACTAGATGTGATGACGGGTAGTATTTGTAAGTAAGCAGCACTAGCTGTGATGACGGGTAGTATTTGTAAGTAAGCAGCACTAGATGTGATGACGGGTAGTATTTGTAAGTAAGCAGCACTAGCTGTGATGACGGGTAGTATTTGTAAGTAAGCAGCACTAGATGTGATGACGGGTAGTATTTGTAAGTAAGCAGCACTAGATGTGATGACGGGTAGTATTTGTAAGTAAGCAGCACTAGATGTGATGACGGGTAGTATTTGTAAGTAAACAGCACTAGCTGTGATGACAGGTAGTATTTGTAAGTAAGCAGCACTAGCTGTGATGGCGGGTAGTATTTGTAAGTAAGCAGCACTAGCTGTGATGGCGGGTAGTATTTGTAAGTAAGCAGCACTAGCTGTGATGGCGGGTAGTATTTGTAAGTAAGCAGCACTAGCTGTGATGGCGGGTAGTATTTGTAAGTAAGCAGCATTAGCTATGATGGCGGGTAGTATTTGTAAGTAAGCAGCACTAGCTGTGATGACGGGTAGTATTTGTAAGTAAGCAGCACTAGCTGTGATGGCGGGTAGTATTTGTAAGTAAGCAGCACTAGCTGTGATGACGGGTAGTATTTGTAAGTAAGCAGCACTAGCTGTGATGGCCGGTAGTATTTGTAAGTAAGCAGCACTAGCTGTGATGGCGGGTAGTATTTGTAAGTAAGCAGCACTAGCTGTGATGACGGGTAGTATTTGTAAGTAAGCAGCACTAGCTGTGATGGCGGGTAGTATTTGTAAGTAAGCAGCACTAGCTGTGATGGCGGGTAGTATTTGTAAGTAAGCAGCACTAGCTGTGATGGCCGGTAGTATTTGTAAGTAAGCAGCACTAGCTGTGATGGCGGGTAGTATTTGTAAGTAAGCAGCACTAGCTGTGATGACGGGTAGTATTTGTAAGTAAGCAGCACTAGATGTGATGACGGGTAGTATTTGTAAGTAAGCAGCACTAGATGTGATGACGGGTAGTATTTGTAAGTAAGCAGCACTAGCTGTGATGGCCGGTAGTATTTGTAAGTAAGCAGCACTAGCTGTGATGACGGGTAGTATTTGTAAGTAAGCAGCACTAGCTGTGATGGCGGGTAGTATTTGTAAGTAAGCAGCACTAGCTGTGATGGCGGGTAGTATTTGTAAGTAAGCAGCACTAGCTGTGATGACGGGTAGTATTTGTAAGTAAGCAGCACTAGCTGTGATGACGGGTAGTATTTGTAAGTAAGCAGCACTAGCTGTGATGGCGGGTAGTATTTGTAAGTAAGCAGCACTAGCTGTGATGACGGGTAGTATTTGTAAGTAAGCAGCACTAGCTGTGATGGCGGGTAGTATTTGTAAGTAAGCAGCACTAGCTGTGATGGCCGGTAGTATTTGTAAGTAAGCAGCACTAGCTGTGATGGCCGGTAGTATTTGTAAGTAAGCAGCACTAGCTGTGATGGCGGGTAGTATTTGTAAGTAAGCAGCACTAGCTGTGATGACGGGTAGTATTTGTAAGTAAGCAGCACTAGCTGTGATGGCGGGTAGTATTTGTAAGTAAGCAGCACTAGCTGTGATGACGGGTAGTATTTGTAAGTAAGCAGCACTAGCTGTGATGACGGGTAGTATTTGTAAGTAAGCAGCACTAGCTGTAATGACGGGTAGTATTTGTAAGTAAGCAGCACTAGCTGTGATGACGGATAGTATTTGTAAGTAAGCAGCACTAGCTGTGATGACGGGTAGTATTTGTAAGTAGTAGAAAGTCAGATAAATACAAACAATTCATAATATTAGATGGAATGTTTAATAACAATTTATGTCCCTTTAATCTGTGTCTAAGTTAAGTGTATCGCGGTCATTTACATACATATAACTTCTTACTAATTTGAAAGCAAGCACATATTTTGGCCAACCAATTCTACGTTATGCAATTAGCTTTTTATTACCAAAACGCAGGACAAATATTCCAAAACAGTTGATGGAAACTGAAGGTTTTCCACTTGACGACTATCCATCATTCCCTGATCACAGACAGATCATGCAATACCTCAACAATGTGGTAGACCAATGTGGAATCAGGAAATATATACAGGTATTTATATCGCCAGGTTTGTCTAAATTTCCCTTTTTTACCCCCAGTTGTTTGTAGGAGGGCTGATGTCTTATTTATGTCATTTGTGGGTTTTGTTTTGCGCATTGTGGCGTCCAGCACGTCTTGACTATGTGAGTAAAATGGCGGGTGTCTTGTCAGAAGCAGAAACGTCTTACCCTTCACGAGCACCTTGATTCATTTACTGGATTTTGTTGAGGTCCTTGTTGATTATCTTTTTAGTTTTATATGTCGTTTTTTTTTTTTAATTTGCTTTTCTTCATCCTGTTTCTTGTGTACGCAAATTCAATTGTCTCTCGATTGTCCATTGTTGATTGCCCCTTCGGTTTTCTCTAACTTGTATTTGTTGTTACTTAATGCCAACTCAGAGGTATATAAATTATATTTATTACGAAACCAATGTTGAAAACAACAAATAAACCTAAAGAAAACCGAATGGACAATCAACATGGTTCGATATGGACAATTCAAAGACATTTGTAGCATTGAGTACATGTGCATGAAGGAATATGGTTGCTGTCCAAAATTTAAAAGGGGAGATAATTCAACTTATACTTTCACGAAAAAGGGGGGGCATGTACCTTGTAAGCGCATCTCCTCCTAAACGGCTTATTGGATTTTTGTGAAACTTTACACAGTTGTAGTACACTACCTGCAAATGTGCAGAAAGAAATATGGTCGCTGTCCAAAATTTGGAAGGGGAGATAATTCAACTTGTACTTTCACGAAAAGAAGGAGGACATGCACCTTTTATGCGCAACTCCTCCTAAGCAGCTTATTGGATTTTTATGATACTTTACACAGTTGTAATACACTACCTGCAAATGTGCATGAAGGAATATGGTTTCTGTCCAAAATTTTGAAGGGGAGATAATTTAACTTATACTCTGAAATACGTTCTGTATGGAGAGATGGGCTTGTAAGCGCAACTCCTCCTAAACGGCTCATTGGATTTAAATGAAACTTTACACAGTTGTAATGCACTGCCTGCAAATGTGCAAGAAGGAATATGGTTCCTGTCAAAAATTTGGAAGGTGATGTAAGCGTAACTATTCCTGAATGAAATAAGATTTTAATTGATCTTTTCACATCTGGATATTTGCAATATAAAAACTACTCAAGAATAAATAATTATTTCCCCCAAATGATGTTACTTTTAATGATATTATATTAACAATACGTACTCGTGCAATACACGGTGAGCCGCAAACGGTTTAAACCCGTCACATATTTGTGCTTGTCTAAAGCCAGGACCCGAATTTCACCCTAGTGATATAAGTTCCCAATCCTATATTATTTACATATATTATCACATGTAATTCAATATTGTAGTGTTATGTTGAAATCATAAAACAAGTGTAAGCTAAGACGCATCCTTGATATAAGAAAATAAATTGACTATTTTCTTGCTATTCCAAATCACAAATGGATAAGTTATATATAATTTAATAGTATACTTATATTGAAATACTAATTTCACACTATGAACATTATATTCTACATATTTTCGCTTTTATACTATGTGTCATTTGTAAATATAACTTTGTATCTAATGGACGCAGCCACTATTACCCCGGTAGTGGTTGCCTCCGTTGTAAAGGGGTAGATTTCCAAATAAAATATATATATATATATATATATATATATTTAAATCGGGATATTGAACATGTGAAAACAAAATCAGAAGACAAAAGACATATATTTACATATATAATACATTTTTGAATATATGTTATTAAACTTAAATATACGTGATATACATATAAGTATTTCTGATAAGAAAACCCAACTAAATAGAATATATAGAACACAATAAATACGTAGATAGTGTTTTGCCATAACCCAAATAAAGATCCAAACTAAAGTATGTGTATCAAAATTAAATATCTAAGCTTACTCATTATAACAATTTTTAATATTGCTAAGGAATTTGCATATTCTTGATGTGGAAGAAATATATATAATATATTAATGATATATCTAATCACTGATAAATATGTTTCATCTGTTTCGTCATAAAGATGTTAGAAAAGCTGAACGATCTAATCGTACTCTCTCTGAAAATAGATAAAAAGACAGGAAAATCAGTAATATTGGCTTGCACGCATAATAAAACATTTAACAGCTTATCCTAAGTAACAATAAGTAAAAAACTATCCATCGGTGGTATGTTGTTTCACCAATTATCCGGACCATCTCTCTCTTTCCTGTCAATCATAACATCATTACGCATGTCCATCCCAAATAAATAGTGTAAATGGTACAGCCTCACCAAAGAGACTTCTCGTTAGTCATGTGGTACAAATCAAATACACTGTTTGTCTGTAGGACGGGACTTAAATTAGTGTCTGGTATATTGGGAATGGCACGTACAAGGCTAGTACCTTAAAACAATTCCTAATCGGTAAAAAATTATTAACAGTAGTCTTTGGTAGACCACTTAAAGACAAAATATTGTTGGATCCTTTACAAAACAACCCCTTTTTCAGCGCCAATCTATTATATTTTACCTTAGATTCTCATGACTTCTGTAAACTTGTTCTCGTCTTGAATATAACTAAGAATCATCCCACATGACAATGACACACAATCAATCAATATTGCAACTTGTTGAGCAGGAACTGCTTAACCTTCCGGAGCACCTGAGTTCACCCTCGCCTTTTCATGGGGTTCCTGTCGCTCAATTTTTAGATTTTTGTGTAGTTTTTTTTTCCTTTTGTTCTTTTTTCTTTTGGCGATTGCATTAACTGCCCTTATTCGAATTACTGCTTCTGATTACTCCTTTGGTATCTTCAATTTTTTTCTTATATGTTCTACCCTCAAAGCAAAAGACAGTTATTTATAGTATGTAAACTTTTAACGTATCCATTTCGTCATCTTTTTGTGTCTTCACAGATGACATTATCTGTGGTATCTAATTATTGTATTGGTGTTCGTGTTACTCGATCTTTAGTTTTATATGTATGTTTTGTTGATCGTTGTTTGTCCTTTTGTACCTTTTCTTTTGGTCATTGTGTTGTCAGTTCTTCTTCAATTTACGGATTCTGATTACCCCTTTGGTATCTTCAAACTCTTCTTATTTACTTTGATACATAATCCATAGATTTATCATATCGTATATGATTAAATATGTCCTACTTGTCCAATCATGTCCAATATGCTCGTCGCATAAATCTATCATTAGCTTCTACTTTTTTGTATTTATTATGTTATTTTCCACATTTATTCCAAAAAGAAATACTAATTGCATGATAAACAGGTAGGGGGTTACCATTATTGTGCTTAACGTCATTTTAAACAATATTTCAGCTATATAGCGGCAGTATGTTTTATTGGTGGAGGAATCCGGAGTACCGAGAGAAAACCACCGACATGCCGAATGTCACTGACATAACTTTCTGACATAATTTTGTATCGAGTGCACCTCGCCTGAGCGGGATTCAATCTCACCACGTTAGTGGTGACAAGAACTAATTGCATAAATAGTTGTAAATCCAACTACCATACGATCACGACCACGACGATCCCGTATGATAAACATAAATTTAATAACACTCACCTTTCGTCTTTTTTCTCCCAAATGAGCGTTGACTGCGCATGTATAGAACTGGTTCCCCGTCTTCTGTATACATGACTACTGGTTTCCTTGATGAATCTGTTGAATTATATCCATGCGATTTCGATATGTTGTAGCGAGGTGACCTTGACATATACTTTGACCTTGGAGAACTATTTTGCCTAGGACTTTGATATAAGTCAGTGGTCAGATAATTGCGAGGACTTTCATTTGGGTTAATATATTGTGTACGTTTTACTCTGTTACCTACCATCTGTTGCATTGCGCTTGATTGTTGTTGATTAAACTTTCTCATTTGTTGTTCCCTCAGCCACTTATCCCGTAGATTAGGTCTACGATCTCTCAGTGAGCCTGTTAACATACTATCGCTTGAATGTCTCTCAAGGAGGGTGTTATGTTGTTTTCCAGTGCCTTCTGGATATATACTAACAGATGGTTGATCTGTTTGTACTGCACTATCTGCTATGTTCTGACGCTTCGAATTTTTTCTCGGAATATACTTTTTTTTGTACTTTGAAGTCGAATATTGTCGCTTAACATATGTTCTTACAACACCATCAGATTCTGACCTTCTTATATCGGCAGCCTTCTTTGTGTTTTTTTCCGAGACAATTTGATCAATACCCTTCACACTGCTGTTGAGTTTATTTTCATTTTCCTCAGATATTGCAAATTGTTGAAGAAAATTACAACGTTTACCTGTAGAAGGTTTGTCTGGAAATGAAGTATCATTTTGAGCCGCTCTACTTGTATCAACAAAACCTGTTTCTATGGCGACATCACATTGGTGGTGCATCGGAGATCTTGCATAATACACGATATGTGTTCCCTTCTGTACAACACTACAATGTAATGCATGGTTAGATTAAAAACAGTCTTAAAAGTGCAGAACGTTCCGCTTTAATAATATGAGACAGGCAACCTGTTTGAATGACGAAGTCCTAAAATTTCAATAATACGATGATCCGTACACGTTATTATCTTTTATTTTGAATGAATTTTGTAGCCGCTTTGCTATGGCTGTTCCGTTCATTTTACCTACGCCGCTCTTCCGTCGAGAGTTTCGTAGGAAGATAGTTTTTTATTAGAATTTTATTTCAAGTTTATTTCGATTTTGCATAGAGTAAATAATTAAAGAATTGGGAATTTTTCATTGAAATATATTTCTTTTGCGTTTCTAAATATAAATTGATCTATTTTTTTAAACTTCCGGTAAACAGATATTTGGCTATCAATATAGGAGGAAAAATCGGACAGCCTACCGTTAAAAGGACTTCGTCCTTTAATAGTTCATAGGTACTGTCAGCAAATGTCATGTTATATACAACTGGACTTTGATGTACTAATATTACATCCAGTAATAACAATATACAGTAAAGGGTTAGGTTTATGGTGTTTAACACCACTTTTAACAATATATCAGCTAAATCGTGGAGGTCACATTTATTGGTTGGGGAAACCGGAGTACCAGGAGAAAACCACCAACCTGGTGCAAGTCACTGACAAACGTCATTACATAATGTTGTATCGAAAACACCTCGCAATCAGCAAGATCCGAACTCACATATTTAGTGGCGATAGACACTGATTACACAGTAGTAAATCAAAATGCCATGCGATCACGACCACGACGGCCCATAATATATACAGAAGAAAAGTACTTCTCTCTCAAATACATGACCGCATCATTTCATTGAAGTGTCTGTGCGAGGCCAGGAGAGTGAGCAGGAATGTATATATCTGGTAGAAGTATTTATTTGATCTCTGTTTCATCGATTTCCGACTGGAATTTGAAACTGTTCTGACATTAACAGTGTGTTATTGTCTTTTCCTTTGTATTACCTCTATACAAATAAAACAATCGTATATAGAACCAAACAGCTTTTAAATACAAAAATATGATTGCCAATACACTAAAGAAATTTTAAAAAAAGTACGTACTTTCTCGTTTGTTCATCCAAAATGAAACCATTGTTTTCGTATGATCTTTTGCTGCCCGTTCCTGTCCCAGAGCGAGGTGAAGGTACGAAGGACATATCTTCAGCTGACTTTTTCTAGAAAGAAAAAAAAAATGTGGATCTTGATTCTTTACAAATGTTCTGTTATTTCGTATGCTTTATTTATTTCCTCTCTGTCAAATTAAATTAAGCATGTATAGAGTTAGAACTCATGTGTAATAGCATATTTTGATATATGTTTAAAGGTGTCAAATGTAATATTATATGTTATTCAGCTCTCAGACAGAGTATATAATGTGACATTCCCGGCTTAGGTTATAGATTCCCTGATGTCGTCCATGTTTTTACTGTATTTAGAAGACTGAAATATTTACCCCGTCTGTTTTCCGAGTATATGTTGACATTCATGGTCGAAGAACCAATGAGCATTTGTGTAACAAACTAAATTCGTAATATATAATAGTTTACATTTTGAACGGGATAAACATTTTATTTAACCAATTTCAAACAATGTATTGGCGACTTTTATTTACACTTTACAAGAGAGAGTAAATCATGTTTGCTATGTGGGATCGAGCCCAAATGGAATCAAGCAGAACTGAGGAGTTAGGTAAAATACTGATTGGTTCGGAATCGGGATAGTGTGTCCGACAGGACGGACATATCTAGTCGAGGACTGTTGTTATACAGATCAAATGTTGAGCGCTGGTCTTGTACAATGCGGAAATTATTATTATCATAGTATCGAACTATGACTTGCTCGCGCAGTGATATAGCTGAAAAAAGCATATCGCGCTAAGCAACACCCACTCGCACACTCATTCAATTTTAAACAATGTTAGAGCTAACATTTGTCAGAAAGATTAAATCATCATTGATATGTGCATAACATAAGAAAGAAAACAGTTGCAGGTTTTTAACCATACTCTGTCTCAATGGCAGTGAAATATTTGTTAAATTAAAGGCAAAAAATACAATTTGTAAATCATTTAGTAACAACTGAATGGAATGAAATATCAAAATAGTTAGAATAAAAAATAAATAAAAGCAGGCCCTCTCCTCGCCCATACCTTCTTCACCGGATGTGTAGCTATCCCGGCACGGCGTGTGCCACTAGTAGAGCAGGAAACTACTTATCCTTTCTAAGCACCCGAGTTCACCTCAGGCTTTATGTGGGACACCTGCCGCTAAATCTAGAGTTTTCTGTGTAGTATTGTGTAGACTACTTTGTCCTATTGTCCGTTTTCTTTTGGCCATTTATTGTCCGTGTCCGAATTACGGCTTCTGATTACCCCTTTGGTATCTTCAAACTTGTATTAGCATGTGCATTTACCAACACTCTGAATATTGGAATCAAATTACAGTATTCGTTGATAAAAAGACAATAAGCGGCTCTCTGTAAAACATTAATTAACACTACAATGGCTAATAATAAGAGAATGATTAAATGTGTCATATCTTAAATGTCATTAAATCTATACATTGCTACAAACCTCATTTTTGAGTAGACTTTCTCCATTTTTACGCCTGAAGATTAATAACATTATTATGAAGGCAATGACCAGAAGACACATGGTTCCTAGACTCACAATTACAGGAATAACCCATCTGTCTGAATAGTAAAGAAAACAAAGCATAACACTATCAGTAATGTTGTATTTTTAAGTGGAAGCGAATCTGTGCATGTTTTTTTTTTAATCCTTTGTTTATATCTGCCGTGATGTTGGAGATCCAATTAACAAAAGGAGACGGTCGGTATCCCATTAAATGGCTTAACCCCACTACATTTGCTTACCTGCCCCTTAACTTGTCTTTCTCCGCTACATGTGTGTGCCTGTCCCAAACCAGGACCTAGATTTTCAACACCATATGTTTTTATGCTAAAATTGACTTCATGTTAGAGGCGATTGCTAGTGTTTTTATATTGGTAAAATTGTTGGCCATCACTGATTAAGCTTTCTTTCCATAATGATCAGACGAAACAAACAGTCCCACATATCACAACCTATCAAACCACCCACACTCATAGTAAAACATTAACAGTAATAATGGAGAGGACAGTCTATAAGTTGTGATAGCTTTTTGTCAAATCTCATTGCTGTTTTATTTGTAATAAAATTATATTAAACTAACAGTATTAACATTTTCATTGGATGTTCTGAAACGAAATAGTTCCACACATGTAATTCGTGCAGAGAAAATATATATATTCATCCAACTACATTCGTTTTATTTAGTTAGTCTTCGTTCTTTGTCGTGGGCCCAGTGTTTCCTGTGTCTTAGGTTTATCGTGGGCCCAGTGTTTCCTATGTCTTAGGTTTGTCGTGGGCCCAGTGTTTCCTGTGTCTTAGGTTTATCGTGGGCCCAGTGTTTCCTGTGTCTTAGGTTTGTCGTGGGCCCAGTGTTTCCTGTGTCTTAGGTTTATCGTGGGCCCAGTGTTTCCTGTGTCTTAGGTTTATCGTGGGCCCAGTGTTTCCTATGTCTTAGGTTTGTCGTGGGCCCAGTGTTTCCTGTGTCTTAGGTTTATCGTGGGCCCAGTGTTTCCTGTGTCTTAGGTTTATCGTGGGCCCAGTGTTTCCTGTGTCTTAGGTTTATCGTGGGCCCAGTGTTTCCTGTGTCTTAGGTTTGTCGTGGGCCCAGTGTTTCCTGTGTCTTAGGTTTATCGTGGGCCCAGTATTTCCTGTGTCTTAGGTTTATCGTGGGCCCAGTGTTTCCTGTGTCTTAGGTTTGTCGTGGGCCCAGTGTTTCCTGTGTCTTAGGTTTATCGTGGGCCCAGTGTTTCCTGTGTCTTAGGTTTATCGTGGGCCCAGTGTTTCCTGTGTCTTAGGTTTGTCGTGGGCCCAGTGTTTCCTGTGTCTTAGGTTTATCGAGGGCCCAGTGTTTCCTGTGTCTTAGGTTTGTCGTGGGCCCAGTGTTTCCTGTGTCTTAGGTTTATCGTGGGCCCAGTGTTTCCTGTGTCTTAGGTTTATCGTGGGCCCAGTGTTTCCTATGTCTTAGGTTTATCGTGGGCCCAGTGTTTCCCGTGTCTTAGGTTTGTCGTGGGCCCAGTGTTTCCTGTGTCTTAGGTTTATCGTGGGCCCAGTGTTTCCTGTGTCTTAGGTTTGTCGTGGGCCCAGTGTTTCCTGTGTCTTAGGTTTATCGTGGGCCCAGTGTTTCCTATGTCTTAGGTTTATCGTGGGCCCAGTGTTTCCCGTGTCTTAGGTTTGTCGTGGGCCCAGTGTTTCCTGTGTCTTAGGTTTATCGTGGGCCCAGTGTTTCCTGTGTCTTAGGTTTGTCGTGGGCCCAGTGTTTCCTGTGTCTTAGGTTTATCGTGGGCCCAGTGTTTCCTATGTCTTAGGTTTATCGTGGGCCCAGTGTTTCCCGTGTCTTAGGTTTGTCGTGGGCCCAGTGTTTCCTATGTCTTAGGTTTATCGTGGGCCCAGTGTATCCTGTGTCTTAGGTTTATCGTGGGCCCAGTGTTTCCTGTGTCTTAGGATTATCCATCCCTAATAACCCTTTAAATTGTCTCTATAGTTTACTTGATACTATCTAAAAAGATTATATCAAATAGATTTATTATATCTGGAATCTTAACAAACAATGCCTGCTATTTTACCACAAACGGCTGTAATTGTTGAAACAAATCATTCATTATAATGATAGTCTGTTCATACAGGTCAAGTTTAACTTCAGATTTTTATTTCCGTTATCCATCTTTTACAGATAGGTTGTAATTTCATTTTTTAGGAACAAATCTGGACAAAAAAATATCATATCTGCTTAACAATGACGATTGGCTTTATCGGATAATGTACTCTTACACCAATGTATTTATTTGTGTATGTAAAAAAGTTTTGATTTTGAAATACTAGATAAATTATATTTACCAATTCTGCTTCGACATACCTAATCTATCTGATTCAACTACAGTAGTTGTCGGTGCTACAGTAGTTGTCGGTGGTACAGTGGTTGTCGGTGGTACAGTAGTTGTCGGAGCTACAGTAGTTGTCGGTGGTACAGTAGTTGTCGGAGCTACAGTAGTTGTCAGTGGTACAGTAGTTGTCGGAGCTACAGTAGTTGTCGGTGCTACAGTAGTTGTCGGAGCTACAGTAGTTGTCGGTGGTACAGTAGTTGTCGGAGCTACAGTAGTTGTCGGTGGTACAGTGGTTGTCGGTGGTACAGTAGTTGTCGGAGCTACAGTAGTTGTCGGTGGTACAGTAGTTGTCGGTGGTACAGTAGTTGTCATAGCTACAGTAGTTGTCGGCGCTACAGTAGTTGTCGGTGGTACAGTAGTTGTCGAAGCTACAGTAGTTGTCGGTGGTACAGTGGTTGTCGGTGGTACAGTAGTTGTCGGAGCTACAGTAGTTGTCGGTGGTACAGTAGTTGTCGGTGGTACAGTAGTTGTCGGAGCTACAGTAGTTGTCGGTGCTACAGTAGTTGTCGGTGGTACAGTAGTTTTCGGTGCTACAGTGGTTGTCGGTGGTAGAGTAGTTGTCGGTGGTACAGTAGTTGTCGGAGCTACAGTAGTTGTTGGTGATACAGTAGTTGTCGGTGCTACAGTAGTTGTTGGAGCTACAGTAGTTGTTGTCGGAGCCGCAGTAGGTGTCGGAGCTACAGTAGTTGTCGGAGATGCAGTAGTTGTTGTCGGAGCCGCAGTAGGTGTCGGAGCTACACTAGTTGCCGGAGAAGCAGTAGTTGTCGGTGCTACAGTAGTTGTCGGAGCTACAGTAGTTGTCGGTGGTACAGTAGTTGTCGGTGCTACAGTAGTCGTCGGAGCTACAGTAGTTGTCGGAGATGCAGTTGTTGTCGGAGCTGCAGTAGTTGTCGGTGGTACAGTAGTTGTTGGTGCTACAGTAGTTGTATTTTGTGACAGGTATTCGTGACAGGTGGCACAACATAACTCGGGCTGGACATAAAAAGGACAAAGGCGAACCAAACATCCCTGTGCCTGATCTCCAAATCTACAGTCTAAAAATAAAATCCACATATTAGATTTGCTATTTAGATTTTGAACGTGTATGTTGTGGTCATTTTATATTCAATGATTTGAGATGAGAGGTAGTTATTCGTTTGTTGATAGTGGGGAATTGTTGGCCACCACAGTTAAAATGTTCTTTTCATGATTTCGATAGTAATTTTAATAATATAAGAATGCCAATATAGTAAAAATACAAAATGATAAAAATACAATAATTAACACTATAATTCATGGTGAATAGAACAACTTTAATGAAGCGAAGACGATTTTAATATTACGAACCATGGTTTAAAAACGAAAATTCTCATACATTGAGATGAGAGAGCGATTGTAGTCTACCGCAGATTGAGCAAAAATTTGACCATATCATGGCGAAAACAAATTATTTATAGAAGCAGGAACTGCTTTCCTTCCGGAGCACCTGAGTTCACCCCCGGTTTTTAGAGGGGTTCGTGTTACTCGGTCTTTAGTTTTATATGTATGTTTTGTCGATAGTTGTCTGTCCTTTTGTACTTTTTCTTTTGGCCATTGTGTTGTCTGTTCTTCTTCGATATACGGTTTCTGATTGCCCCTTTGGTATCTTCAAATTCTTCTTATAATGAAATGATGATGCATGCTTTGTTCATGAACAACAAAACAACTGTCTACAGGTAATAATGTTGCTCCATTCGGACCTCCGAACAATCAGTTGTTTCTCTTGCTCTTAATGATTAACACAGGAGTATTAATATTAATTTCATAGTATCTGGATTGACCCGACTAGAAATCGTACTCACGATTTATGTAACTCGAGACGAGCATGTTAATCGTTACACACTCATGGGATATAATATCAATTGAAAGTAAATGATCATCGTCGAAAACCAGAAATACAGGAAAGCAGTAGGTGTACATGGACTTGGTTGGTTTTATGGTGTTTAGTACCACTTTCAATAATATTTCAGCTATATCGTAGCGATCAGTTTTATTGGTCGAGGAAACAGGAGTACCCGGAGAAAACTGATAAACTTAATCATATAATGTTGCATCGAGTACACCTCGCCATGAGCGGGATTCGATCTCACAACGTTAGTGGTGATAGGAACTGACTGTATACGTAGTTGTAAATCCAACTATCATACGATCACGACCACTGCGTTTCAACATGGACTTTGACACATAAATTATATTGTTCATGATATTTTAATTATTCAAATATCTCCATTTAAGTCAAAGTTTAAGTAAAGCATGCTTTACATTACACAGCAATAGAACAAATAACAAACAATTTAGCAGTCATTCACAATAATACTTTTTTTTATTAAAGGTTCAGTAATATTGGTTTTTGCACTATGTTGTGAGTTGTGCATTAATCTTCAAATCAGGTGGTTTTTTATATTTATATGCGGTATTTTAAAATTATATGCGCTGCTATTAACATTATGCTATGCCTATTTTCTTTATGTGTAGTGCTTTCGTATTCATGCGAAAAAAACGTTTTCATACGATGCTTGAACAGTCCTATATCGTGTGCAATCATATTTGACCCTTTCAACTGAAACGTGGAGGAATTCAATAAACACGTCACTCACTTATTACCATTACGTCATGTTTCGAGTCTATTATAATGGAAAGGACAAAATACCATACTGTCGGAACGATTCCAAAATCCATTACGAAAATCGTAGAAAGAGACAAAATGGATACGACTAACACACAAATACATGATCTCGTCATTCCCTGGCTTGGTACGGGCAAACCCATAAAACAATGATGATATTAAACTAGTTTAATGAGCCCAAACATCCACTCTTAGTGAAATCCTGCAATTCTGTTCACACGTGAGTAAAATTCCAACCATCCCACAAATCAATGATTTCACAACAGCCACCTTACCACAAAACCTGCACATGGAGTACATATCTCTCAGACGATACGATATTCCAGAGCTTGTGGTTCCTATCAGGATTTCCTTGATAGAGGGTTGCTGCTAACAAGGAAGCTACTGAACCAAGGTTTCCTTTTGGTAAAGTTGAAGTCATCACTTCGAAAATTTACTGTCGCCACCATGACTTGGTTGAACGTTATGGAATATCTGTGTCACAAATGACCACGGATATGTTCCACTTGTCGTAAACGCTTCCCGGTCCTTTCCTCATTCATGTCTTATCACCGGGTTTGTAACTAGATTAACACGACGGGTGTCACTAGTGGAGCAGGAACTGCTTACCCTTCCAGAGCACCTGAGTTCATCCCCGGTTTTTAGTGGGGTTCGTGTTACTCGATCTTTAGTTTTATATGTATGTTTTGTAGGTCGTTGTTTGTCCTTTTGTACTTTTGGCCATTGTGTTGTCTGTCCTTCGATATACGGATTCTGATTACCCCTTTGGTATCTTCAAACTCTTCTTCAGTGTGCAGATTATATTATACCATAAATAACAACGAAAAAGCTAAGTAATATATGATTAGCTAATACATCAGCTATACCAGTAAATGTAAACAAATAAAATATATCTTCGAGGATATAGACTTAACCTATAGTTGTAGAAGGTGTATATGTAGTTGTGGTAACTCTATCATGACATGTCTCACAACACACCTCAGGATTAACATAATATGGACACAGTCTATCTAAGCATCCCAATATCTTATCCCCAAACTGGCAATCTAAAGATAGATATGTTATACTGATATTGTTTCTTTCAAATCCTGCAATGTATGCTATAAACATCAAATAAAACACACAATTTATCAAATAAAATGAAAAGAAAAAGGTTTCAAAATTTAACACAAATAATCGTTCGACACAGAGGTCTTGGGTTTGTGGTATTTTTTTATCATTCTGTTGTGATATCAACTGCAAACCAGCAACAATTCCGGGTATAAAATTTAAAAAGACAATGAATATCTCAGTGATGATGTTGTTCAAGGAAAACACATTGGCATTACTAAGAATTTGCCTCCTATTGAGAAATGTCCTCGAAACCTTGTTTTTAATGGCAATGCATATTTCAGTATTCTAAACAAATAAATACATATACATATTATCAATCAATGATGTTATAAATATACATAGACGTTACCACATAATACGAGGAGCTGATTATCAGATAACATACACAACGGCCTAACGTGATCGTGATAGCATATTAGTTATATTTACAACTATCTGTGCAATCAGTGTCTATCACCACTAGCGTTGTGAGTTTGAATCCCGTTAATGGCGAGGTATACTCGATACAACATTATGTGATAAAGTTTGTCAATGACTTGTGACAAGTTTGTTTTTATCTCCGGGTCCTCAGGTTCCTCCATCAATAAAACTGACCACCACGATATAACTGAAATATTTTTAAAAGTGGCGTTAAACACGATAAACCCACAACTTAGATAACATACAAAATGAGCATACATTGATAATTGTTGCGGAAACAATCTGTAATTATAGATAGTAATACCAGGGATATCTGTTGTAATCTGTTCCTGACAAAATCCACAGCATTGATTTAGAATTGAAGGTGAGTAACAGTCCTTAGCAATAAATTGGGAACAGTCCGCAAAATCTCTAAATTTACATTCTGCAAGAATATGAAAGAAAATTATAATCGTTATCTCCATTAAAAAATTAAGGGCAAATCGTCGAAATCTAAAAACGAAGTTAAAAATTACAATTGTCTTTCCAAACTTTCTTTATAATTGCTTATATGTCTACATGTGGTCTGATCGGTATTGATCATTGTGCTCTTTGTCTTGTAATAATATTTGTTTCTGTTCTAAAAACTCGTCTCTGATATCGTGTTTTGTGAACCTTTGTTTGTATTTTTGTCTTTTTGTTTTCTTTTAGCCATTTTATTGTCTGTTTTTCTTCAATTGACAGTTTTTCCATTACCCTTTGGTAAAGTCTTTTAATTGTTGAACAATTTATCGGAGCTTTCATCTGTCTATTATTGTCGACTATTTGTTAATTACTTTATTGTTCTTAGCAAATGAGTGAATATAGAGAAAAATTAAAATGGATTTAGATTGCTTTATTTCCCTTATGCCTAAGCGCAGCACTGGGATCGATGTTTGTGCAAAGAATAAAGCTTTCTCAAATGATAGGAGATGTATTTCTGATCAAACACAACAGCTGTAGAAGACACTGTTAACATGTTTCACTTCCGTTTGGTTTGAATTTTATAGGCATTATCTGTCATCTCTCTCTCTCTCTCTACTGTATATTTGTTGCGAATCGAACGATCAAAAATGGATTAAAATATAACATAACCCCTTACTAGATGTCATTAGATATTAATGTGGCACTAAACGAAAATAAAAAAAGACAAAATAACCTTCTAATTTTTCGATTGACAAGACTAACATTAAGACACAATCAAGAAATAGAGGCAACATTCGACACAGTACACACATAAAACAAACATAGCAAAAAAGCAATACAGCACGAAAAGCTAAAACAAAAACAATAACAGAAAAACGAAGAAAAAAAAAAAAAAAAAGAATAAAAAAGGAAAAAAAAGAGTTATTCCAAAAGGAAAGCAGTTCCTATTTATTCAGACACTCCTGTAGTGTATCTATGGATTCAAAACAACATACCTGTATTGTTTGTCTTATACTTAGAACAAGACTGACAGCACGTGTTGTAAACATCCTCCTCGTAACACTGCCAGGGCTGACTTGTGATGAACACTTCACATGTCTGACCATTAATAACGGTCGATGGAGTATCACCAAACATGCAACTTTCTGAAGAAAAAATATCATTTCACTTTATATCTGTTAATTTTATTCATCCTGCAATTGTGTGATTTTGAGTACTAATAACGGGGGCCAAGTAAACTTCAGTGTTATTTAGTCATTGACCTAGAAAAAGCTTTTCTGGTATTCTGGTACGAAATGGAAGCAGTATAAGGGAAGATTTCTCAGAGGACACCATCTAAAACGATTAGAACAACGTTTGTTTCAGCTCTTTTTCAGCTCGCTTTTCTGCCTGGTTCTAAAGCTTGTACAAATAAATTATATATTCCGACAATATACGCATATCGTATATGTATTCAGATCATATTGTCCAGCATGGGCATTATTGTTCTCGTACTAAAACACTACCATACTGTCAGTAACTGACAGAGGTAAACATATGTAGTAAATATGTCCGAATTATGAATTTAGTCAAAAGAAACCAAGCGGATTTTCCCACTTTGACGAAACAACGCCTCCATTTCTTTTTCCGACACTAATTTCTTAAATGTTGCCTGGGTCCTCGTGTAGACTTCTTTGATTCAGCGTTCTATTAAACTAAATTTGTGTCACTCTTCACAATAATTCACTTTTTAGCAAAGTCGTAGACAATTATGCTCTTAAGCATTTGCTACATATTAGTAACTCACCAACAGTTGATGGAGCAGACAGATCATATATACAGGAATAGCCAGCACACCACTGAAATAAATATCAATTGTCTTCATTTTAACTTATTTAACCCAGCACTTTTACTTCAGTGTATCTATCAAAGCAGGACCGTGAGCGGCCATGTATGTATGTTAAGCTTGCCTCTTTCTAAAGATTTTCGATTGGATTTCGAAACTGTTCCGACAGTGTGGTATTTAAAGCATCAGCCTTATCAATATATATTTGTTGTGAACACCTTTTCATAGATTGACCAATCAGATTACTGTAAACATTTGGAGATACAACGTTTGGCTGTATTATTCTTACATCCATTATTTTGAATGGATACATTGATTGAACCTGCTAGTATACTGTTTCGGCTCTTTGGTTTAATTGCTCCCAAAACTTTAAATTAGTTGGCTCTACAATCTTTCTCGTTTCACCGTACCTGATGAAGGTTATTTCAGAAATGCATCATGCACACTAAATTTGATATGTGCGGTTTTATTAATAATTATGCATAGTAAAATGTTAAGATTATTCATATGTATTTTCTTTCCCAAATGTATATTACTGTATCAGGTATTCATCGTGTTCTGATCAGACAATTGTACAGCGTGAGAATGAAACTTGTATTTAATCAAAATTATTACCACAAAACCTTGTAAGACATATCTGATATCTCTCATAACAATATATACATCATATGTGCCAAACTAATGAGTAATGGTCTTTCACCAACAGATTCTACATTCCTAGCTAGTAGTCAGTTTACTACGAGCATCCATTGTCCATGTTTATGTTGTCATTCATTTTTGTGAGAGTATGTGGTATTTTTGAGTGGAAGCAAATTTGTGCATGGTTTTCATCGTTTGTTTATGCATGTATTGCCTTGAAGATCCAAATATCAAGTGAGGAGGGTAGGGATCCCATTAATAGGCTTAACCCTGCCACAATGTTGTGCCTGACCCAAGGCAGGACCTGGATTCCCAACGTCATATGTCCTGGTCTCTTTTGTGGTCAGTGAGTTTGAGATGAGAGGTGGTTGTTCGCTTCGTTTATATTGTTGGAATTGTTGACCATTACTGTTTAAGCTATCTTTATATGAGAGGCGTTGTTTGTTTTGTTAAGCTTTGTAGAATTATTGTTGACCATCACTGTTTAAACTCTTTTTATATGAGACGTGGCTGTTCGTTTTGTTAAGTTTTGTAGAATTATTGTTGACCATCACTGTTTAAACTCTCTTTATATGAGAGGTGGTTGTTCGTTTTGTTAAGTTTTGTAGAATTATTGTTGACCATCACTGTTTAAACTCTCTTTAGACGAGAGGTGGTTGTTCGTCTTGTTAAGTTTTGTAGAATTATTGTTGACCATCACTGTTTAAACTCTCTTTAGATGAGAGGTGGTTGTTCGTTTTGTTAAGTTTTGTAGAATTATTGTTGACCATCACTGTTTAAACTCTCTTTAGATGAGAGGTGGTTGTTCGTTTTGTTAAGTTTTGTAGAATTATTGTTGACCATCACTGTTTAAACTCTCTTTATATGAGAGGTGGTTGTTCGTCTTGTTAAGTTTTGTAGAATTATTGTTGACCATCACTGTTTAAACTCTCTTTAGATGAGAGGTGGTTGTTCGTTTTGTTAAGTTTTGTAGAATTATTGTTGACCATCACTGTTTAAACTCTCTTTAGATGAGAGGTGGTTGTTCGTTTTGTTAAGTTTTGTAGAATTATTGTTGACCATCACTGTTTAAACTCTCTTTAGATGAGAGGTGGTTGTTCGTTTTGTTAAGTTTTGTAGAATTATTGTTGACCATCACTGTTTAAACTCTTTTTAGATGAGAGGTGGTTGTTCGTTTTGTTAAGTTTTGTAGAATTATTGTTGACCATCACTGTTTAAACTCTCTTTAGATGAGAGGTGGTTGTTCGTTTTGTTAAGTTTTGTAGAATTATTGTTGACCATCACTGTTTAAACTCTCTTTAGATGAGAGGTGGTTGTTCGTTTTGTTAAGTTTTGTAGAATTATTGTTGACCATCACTGTTTAAACTCTCTTTAGATGAGAGGTGGTTGTTCGTTTTGTTAAGTTTTGTAGAATTATTGTTGACCATCACTGTTTAAACTCTCTTTAGATGAGAGGTGGTTGTTCGTTTTGTTAAGTTTTGTAGAATTATTGTTGACCATCACTGTTGAAACTCTCTTTAGATGAGAGGTGGTTGTTCGTTTTGTTAAGTTTTGTAGAATTATTGTTGACCATCACTGTTTAAACTCTCTTTAGATGAGAGGTGGTTGTTCGTCTTGTTAAGTTTTGTAGAATTATTGTTGACCATCACTGTTTAAACTCTCTTTAGATGAGAGGTGGTTGTTCGTTTTGTTAAGTTTTGTAGAATTATTGTTGACCATCACTGTTTAAACTCTCTTTATATGAGAGGCGGTTGTTCGTCTTGTTAAGTTTTGTAGAATTATTGTTGACCATCACTGTTTAAACTCTCTTTAGATGAGAGGTGGTTGTTCGCTTTGTTAAGTTTTGTAGAATTATTGTTGACCATCACTGTTTAAACTCTCTTTATATGAGAGGCGGTTGTTCGTTTTGTTAAGTTTTGTAGAATTATTGTTGACCATCACTGTTTAAACTCTTTTTAGATGAGAGGTGGTTGTTCGTCTTGTTAAGTTTTGTAGAATTATTGTTGACCATCACTGTTTAAACTCTCTTTAGATGAGAGGTGGTTGTTCGTTTTGTTAAGTTTTGTAGAATTATTGTTGGCCATCACTGTTTAAACTCTCTTTAGATGAGAGGTGGTTGTTCGCTTTGTTAAGTTTTGTAGAATTATTGTTGACCATCACTGTTTAAACTCTCTTTAGATGAGAGGTGGTTGTTCGTTTTGTTAAGTTTTGTAGAATTATTGTTGACCATCACTGTTTAAACTCTTTTTAGATGAAAGGTGGTTGTTCGTTTTGTTAAGTTTTGTAGAATTATTGTTGACCATCACTGTTTAAACTCTCTTTAGATGAGAGGTGGTTGTTCGTTTTGTTAAGTTTTGTAGAATTATTGTTGACCATCACTGTTTAAACTCTTTTTAGATGAGAGGTGGTTGTTCGTTTTGTTAAGTTTTGTAGAATTATTGTTGACCATCACTGTTTAAACTCTCTTTAGATGAGAGGTGGTTGTTCGTTTTGTTAAGTTTTGTAGAATTATTGTTGACCATCACTGTTTAAACTCTCTTTATATGAGAGGTGGTTGTTCGTTTTGTTAAGTTTTGTAGAATTATTGTTGACCATCACTGTTTAAACTCTCTTTATATGAGAGGTGGTTGTTCGTTTTGTTAAGTTTTGTAGAATTATTGTTGACCATCACTGTTTAAACTCTCTTTAGATGAGAGGTGGTTGTTCGCGTTGTTAAGTTTTGTAGAATTATTGTTGACCATCACTGTTTAAACTCTCTTTATATGAGAGGTGGTTGTTCGTCTTGTTAAGTTTTGTAGAATTATTGTTGACCATCACTGTTTAAACTCTCTTTATATGAGAGGTGGTTGTTCGTTTTGTTAAGTTTTGTAGAATTATTGTTGGCCATCACTGTTTAAACTCTCTTTAGATGAGAGGTGGTTGTTCGTCTTGTTAAGTTTTGTAGAATTATTGTTGACCATCACTGTTTAAACTCTCTTTATATGAGAGGTGGTTGTTCGTTTTGTTAAGTTTTGTAGAATTATTGTTGACCATCACTGTTTAAACTCTCTTTATATGAGAGGTGGTTGTTCGTTTTGTTAAGTTTTGTAGAATTATTGTTGACCATCACTGTTTAAACTCTCTTTATATGAGAGGTGGTTGTTCGTCTTGTTAAGTTTTGTAGAATTATTGTTGACCATCACTGTTTAAACTCTCTTTATATGAGAGGTGGTTGTTCGTCTTGTTAAGTTTTGTAGAATTATTGTTGACCATCACTGGTTAAACTCTCTTTAGATGAGAGGTGGTTGTTCGTTTTGTTAAGTTTTGTAGAATTATTGTTGACCATCACTGTTTAAACTCTCTTTATATGAGAGGTGGTTGTTCGTTTTGTTAAGTTTTGTAGAATTATTGTTGACCATCACTGTTTAAACTCTCTTTATATGAGAGGTGGTTGTTCGTTTTGTTAAGTTTTGTAGAATTATTGTTGACCATCACTGTTTAAACTCTCTTTAGATGAGAGGTGGTTGTTCGCGTTGTTAAGTTTTGTAGAATTATTGTTGACCATCACTGTTTAAACTCTCTTTATATGAGAGGTGGTTGTTCGTCTTGTTAAGTTTTGTAGAATTATTGTTGACCATCACTGTTTAAACTCTCTTTATATGAGAGGTGGTTGTTCGTTTTGTTAAGTTTTGTAGAATTATTGTTGACCATCACTGTTTAAACTCTCTTTAGATGAGAGGTGGTTGTTCGTCTTGTTAAGTTTTGTAGAATTATTGTTGACCATCACTGTTTAAACTCTCTTTATATGAGAGGTGGTTGTTCGTCTTGTTAAGTTTTGTAGAATTATTGTTGACCATCACTGTTTAAACTCTCTTTATATGAGAGGTGGTTGTTCGTTTTGTTAAGTTTTGTAGAATTATTGTTGACCATCACTGTTTAAACTCTCTTTATATGAGAGGTGGTTGTTCGTCTTGTTAAGTTTTGTAGAATTATTGTTGACCATCACTGTTTAAACTCTCTTTATATGAGAGGTGGTTGTTCGTCTTGTTAAGTTTTGTAGAATTATTGTTGACCATCACTGTTTAAACTCTCTTTAGATGAGAGGTGGTTGTTCGTTTTGTTAAGTTTTGTAGAATTATTGTTGACCATCACTGTTTAAACTCTTTTTAGATGAAAGGTGGTTGTTCGTTTTGTTAAGTTTTGTAGAATTATTGTTGACCATCACTGTTTAAACTCTCTTTAGATGAGAGGTGGTTGTTCGTTTTGTTAAGTTTTGTAGAATTATTGTTGACCATCACTGTTTAAACTCTTTTTAGATGAGAGGTGGTTGTTCGTTTTGTTAAGTTTTGTAGAATTATTGTTGACCATCACTGTTTAAACTCTCTTTAGATGAGAGGTGGTTGTTCGTTTTGTTAAGTTTTGTAGAATTATTGTTGACCATCACTGTTTAAACTCTCTTTATATGAGAGGTGGTTGTTCGTTTTGTTAAGTTTTGTAGAATTATTGTTGACCATCACTGTTTAAACTCTCTTTATATGAGAGGTGGTTGTTCGTTTTGTTAAGTTTTGTAGAATTATTGTTGACCATCACTGTTTAAACTCTCTTTAGATGAGAGGTGGTTGTTCGCGTTGTTAAGTTTTGTAGAATTATTGTTGACCATCACTGTTTAAACTCTCTTTATATGAGAGGTGGTTGTTCGTCTTGTTAAGTTTTGTAGAATTATTGTTGACCATCACTGTTTAAACTCTCTTTATATGAGAGGTGGTTGTTCGTTTTGTTAAGTTTTGTAGAATTATTGTTGACCATCACTGTTTAAACTCTCTTTAGATGAGAGGTGGTTGTTCGTCTTGTTAAGTTTTGTAGAATTATTGTTGACCATCACTGTTTAAACTCTCTTTATATGAGAGGTGGTTGTTCGTCTTGTTAAGTTTTGTAGAATTATTGTTGACCATCACTGTTTAAACTCTCTTTATATGAGAGGTGGTTGTTCGTTTTGTTAAGTTTTGTAGAATTATTGTTGACCATCACTGTTTAAACTCTCTTTATATGAGAGGTGGTTGTTCGTCTTGTTAAGTTTTGTAGAATTATTGTTGACCATCACTGTTTAAACTCTCTTTATATGAGAGGTGGTTGTTCGTCTTGTTAAGTTTTGTAGAATTATTGTTGACCATCACTGTTTAAACTCTCTTTAGATGAGAGGTGGTTGTTCGTTTTGTTAAGTTTTGTAGAATTATTGTTGACCATCACTGTTTAAACTCTTTTTAGATGAAAGGTGGTTGTTCGTTTTGTTAAGTTTTGTAGAATTATTGTTGACCATCACTGTTTAAACTCTCTTTAGATGAGAGGTGGTTGTTCGTTTTGTTAAGTTTTGTAGAATTATTGTTGACCATCACTGTTTAAACTCTTTTTAGATGAGAGGTGGTTGTTCGTTTTGTTAAGTTTTGTAGAATTATTGTTGACCATCACTGTTTAAACTCTCTTTAGATGAGAGGTGGTTGTTCGTTTTGTTAAGTTTTGTAGAATTATTGTTGACCATCACTGTTTAAACTCTCTTTATATGAGAGGTGGTTGTTCGTTTTGTTAAGTTTTGTAGAATTATTGTTGACCATCACTGTTTAAACTCTCTTTATATGAGAGGTGGTTGTTCGTTTTGTTAAGTTTTGTAGAATTATTGTTGACCATCACTGTTTAAACTCTCTTTAGATGAGAGGTGGTTGTTCGCGTTGTTAAGTTTTGTAGAATTATTGTTGACCATCACTGTTTAAACTCTCTTTATATGAGAGGTGGTTGTTCGTCTTGTTAAGTTTTGTAGAATTATTGTTGACCATCACTGTTTAAACTCTCTTTATATGAGAGGTGGTTGTTCGTTTTGTTAAGTTTTGTAGAATTATTGTTGACCATCACTGTTTAAACTCTCTTTAGATGAGAGGTGGTTGTTCGTCTTGTTAAGTTTTGTAGAATTATTGTTGACCATCACTGTTTAAACTCTCTTTATATGAGAGGTGGTTGTTCGTTTTGTTAAGTTTTGTAGAATTATTGTTGACCATCACTGTTTAAACTCTCTTTATATGAGAGGTGGTTGTTCGTTTTGTTAAGTTTTGTAGAATTATTGTTGACCATCACTGTTTAAACTCTCTTTATATGAGAGGTGGTTGTTCGTCTTGTTAAGTTTTGTAGAATTATTGTTGACCATCACTGTTTAAACTCTCTTTATATGAGAGGTGGTTGTTCGTCTTGTTAAGTTTTGTAGAATTATTGTTGACCATCACTGTTTAAACTCTCTTTAGATGAGAGGTGGTTGTTCGTTTTGTTAAGCTTTGTAGAATTATTGTTGACCATCACTGTTTAAACTCTCTTTAGATGAGAGGTGGTTGTTCGTCTTGTTAAGTTTTGTAGAATTATTGTTGACCATCACTGTTTAAACTCTCTTTAGATGAGAGGTGGTTGTTCGTTTTGTTAAGTTTTGTAGAATTATTGTTGACCATCACTGTTTAAACTCTCTTTAGATGAGAGGTGGTTGTTCGTTTTGTTTATATTGTTGGAATTGATGACCATTACTGTTTAAGATGTCTTTTCATAATAATGATATTTATTTCTAGGGCTGATTACATGTATGATAAACCATACCTTTTTATTTCCACATGTAGTACCATCAGCCGGTATAACATGATAAACCATACTTTTTTATTTCCACATGTAGTACCATCAGCTGGTATAACATGATAAACCATACCTTTTTATTTCCACATGTAGTACCATCAGCTGGTATAACATGATAAACCATACCTTTTTATTTCCACATGTAGTACCATCAGCCGGTGTAACATGATAAACCATACCTTTTTATTTCCACACGTTGTACCATCAGCCGGTATAACATGATAAACCATACCTTTTTATTTCCACATGTAGTACCATCAGCCGGTATAACATGATAAACCATACCTTTTTATTTCCACATGTAGTACCATCAGCCGGTATAACATGATAAACCATACCTTTTTATTTCCACACGTTGTACCATCAGCCGGTATAACATGATAAACCATACCTTTTTATTTCCACATGTAGTACCATCAGCCGGTATAACATGATAAACCATACCTTTTTATTTCCACATGTAGTACCATCAGCCGGTATAACATGATAAACCATACCTTTTTATTTCCACACGTTGTACCATCAGCCGGTATAACATGATAAATCATACCTTTTTATTTCCACATGTAGTACCATCAGCCGGTGTAACATGATAAACCATACCTTTTTATTTCCACATGTAGTACCATCAGCCGGTATAACATGATAAACCATACCTTTTTATTTCCACATGTAGTACCATCAGCCGGTATAACATGATAAACCATACCTTTTTATTTCCACATGTAGTACCATCAGCCGGTGTAACATGATAAACCATACCTTTTTATTTCCACATGTAGTACCATCAGCCGGTATAACATGATAAACTATACCTTTTTATTTCCACATGTAGTACCATCAGCTGGTGTAACATGATAAACTATACCTTTTTATTTCCACATGTAGTACCATCAGCTGGTGTAACATGATAAACCATACCTTTTTATTTCCACATGTAGTACCATCAGCCGGTATAACATGATAAACCATACCTTTTTATTTCCACATGTAGTACCATCAGCCGGTATAACATGATAAACCATACCTTTTTATTTCCACATGTAGTACCATCAGCCGGTGTAACATGATAAACCATACCTTTTTATTTCCACATGTAGTACCATCAGCTGGTGTAACATGATAAACCATACCTTTTTATTTCCACATGTAGTACCATCAGCTGGTGTAACATGATAAACCATACCTTTTTATTTCCACATGTAGTACCATCAGCTGGTGTAACATGATAAACCATACCTTTTTATTTCCACATGTAGTACCATCAGCCGGTGTAACATGATAAACCATACCTTTTTATTTCCACATGTAGTACCATCAGCTGGTGTAACATGATAAACCATACCTTTTTATTTCCACATGTAGTACCATCAGCTGGTGTAACATGATAAATCATACCTTTTTATTTCCACATGTAGTACCATCAGCTGGTATAACATGATAAACCATACCTTTTTATTTCCACATGTAGTACCATCAGCCGGTATAACATGATAAACCATACCTTTTTATTTCCACATGTAGTACCATCAGCTGGTATAACATGATAAACCATACCTTTTTATTTCCACATGTAGTACCATCAGCCGGTGTAACATGATAAACCATACCTTTTTATTTCCACATGTAGTACCATCAGCCGGTGTAACATGATAAACCATACCTTTTTATTTCCACACGTTGTACCATCAGCCGGTATAACATGATAAACCATACCTTTTTATTTCCACATGTAGTACCATCAGCCGGTATAACATGATAAACTATACCTTTTTATTTCCACATGTAGTACCATCAGCTGGTGTAACATGATAAACTATACCTTTTTATTTCCACATGTAGTACCATCAGCCGGTATAACATGATAAACCATACCTTTTTATTTCCACATGTAGTACCATCAGCTGGTGTAACATGATAAACCATACCTTTTTATTTCCACATGTAGTACCATCAGCCGGTATAACATGATAAACCATACCTTTTTATTTCCACATGTAGTACCATCAGCTGGTATAACATGATAAATCATACCTTTTTATTTCCACATGTAGTACCATCAGCTGGTATAACATGATAAACCATACCTTTTTATTTCCACATGTAGTACCATCAGCTGGTGTAACATGATAAACCATACCTTTTTATTTCCACATGTAGTACCATCAGCCGGTATAACATGATAAACCATACCTTTTTATTTCCACATGTAGTACCATCAGCCGGTATAACATGATAAACTATACCTTTTTATTTCCACATGTAGTACCATCAGCCGGTATAACATGATAAACCATACCTTTTTATTTCCACATGTAGTACCATCAGCTGGTGTAACATGATAAACCATACCTTTTTATTTCCACATGTAGTACCATCAGCTGGTATAACATGATAAACCATACCTTTTTATTTCCACATGTGGTACCATCAGCCGGTATAACATGATAAACCATACCTTTTTATTTCCACATGTAGTACCATCAGCCGGTATAACATGATAAACTATACCTTTTTATTTCCACATGTAGTACCATCAGCCGGTATAACATGATAAACCATACCTTTTTATTTCCACATGTAGTACCATCAGCCGGTATAACATGATAAACCATACCTTTTTATTTCCACATGTAGTACCATCAGCCGGTATAACATGATAAACTATACCTTTTTATTTCCACATGTAGTACCATCAGCTGGTGTAACATGATAAACCATACCTTTTTATTTCCACATGTAGTACCATCAGCTGGTATAACATGATAAACCATACCTTTTTATTTCCACATGTGGTACCATCAGCCGGTATAACATGATAAACCATACCTTTTTATTTCCACATGTAGTACCATCAGCTGGTGTAACATGATAAACCATACCTTTTTATTTCCACATGTAGTACCATCAGCCGGTATAACATGATAAACCATACCTTTTTATTTCCACATGTAGTACCATCAGCTGGTATAACATGATAAATCATACCTTTTTATTTCCACATGTAGTACCATCAGCTGGTATAACATGATAAACCATACCTCTTTATTTCCACATGTAGTACCATCAGCCGGTATAACATGATAAACCATACCTTTTTATTTCCACACGTTGTACCATCAGCCGGTATAACATGATAAACCATACCTTTTTATTTCCACACGTTGTACCATCAGCCGGTATAACATGATAAACCATACCTTTTTATTTCCACATGTAGTACCATCAGCTGGTGTAACATGATAAACTATACCTTTTTATTTCCACATGTAGTACCATCAGCCGGTATAACATGATAAACCATACCTTTTTATTTCCACACGTTGTACCATCAGCCGGTATAACATGATAAACCATACCTTTTTATTTCCACATGTAGTACCATCAGCCGGTATAACATGATAAACCATACCTTTTTATTTCCACATGTAGTACCATCAGCCGGTGTAACATGATAAACCATACCTTTTTATTTCCACATGTAGTACCATCAGCCGGTGTAACATGATAAACCATACCTTTTTATTTCCACATGTAGTACCATCAGCTGGTATAACATGATAAGCCATACCTTTTTATTTCCACATGTAGTACCATCAGCCGGTATAACATGATAAATCATACCTTTTTATTTCCACATGTAGTACCATCAGCTGGTGTAACATGATAAACCATACCTTTTTATTTCCACATGTAGTACCATCAGCTGGTGTAACATGATAAACCATACCTTTTTATTTCCACATGTAGTACCATCAGCTGGTATAACATGATAAACCATACCTCTTTATTTCCACATGTAGTACCATCAGCCGGTATAACATGATAAACCATACCTTTTTATTTCCACATGTAGTACCATCAGCTGGTGTAACATGATAAACTATACCTTTTTATTTCCACATGTAGTACCATCAGCTGGTATAACATGATAAACCATACCTTTTTATTTCCACATGTAGTACCATCAGCCGGTATAACATGATAAACCATACCTTTTTATTTCCACATGTAGTACCATCAGCCGGTGTAACATGATAAACCATACCTTTTTATTTCCACATGTAGTACCATCAGCTGGTGTAACATGATAAACTATACCTTTTTATTTCCACATGTAGTACCATCAGCCGGTGTAACATGATAAACCATACCTTTTTATTTCCACATGTAGTACCATCAGCTGGTGTAACATGATAAACCATACCTTTTTATTTCCACATGTAGTACCATCAGCCGGTGTAACATGATAAACCATACCTTTTTATTTCCACATGTAGTACCATCAGCCGGTATAACATGATAAACCATACCTTTTTATTTCCACATGTAGAACCATCAGCCGGTATAACATGATAAACCATACCTTTTTATTTCCACATGTAGTACCATCAGCCGGTATAACATGATAAACCATACCTTTTTATTTCCACATGTAGTACCATCAGCTGGTGTAACATGATAAACCATACCTTTTTATTTCCACATGTAGTACCATCAGCTGGTATAACATGATAAACCATACCTTTTTATTTCCACATGTAGTACCATCAGCCGGTGTAACATGATAAACCATACCTTTTTATTTCCACATGTAGTACCATCAGCCGGTATAACATGATAAACCATACCTTTTTATTTCCACACGTTGTACCATCAGCCGGTATAACATGATAAACCATACCTTTTTATTTCCACATGTAGTACCATCAGCTGGTATAACATGATAAACCATACCTTTTTATTTCCACACGTTGTACCATCAGCCGGTATAACATGATAAACCATACCTGTTTATTTCCACATGTAGTACCATCAGCCGGTATAACATGATAAACCATACCTTTTTATTTCCACATGTAGTACCATCAGCTGGTATAACATGATAAACCATACCTTTTTATTTCCACATGTAGTACCATCAGCTGGTATAACATGATAAACCATACCTTTTTATTTCCACACGTTGTACCATCAGCCGGTATAACATGATAAACCATACCTTTTTATTTCCACATGTAGTACCATCAGCCGGTGTAACATGATAAACCATACCTTTTTATTTCCACATGTAGTACCATCAGCCGGTGTAACATGATAAACCATACCTTTTTATTTCCACATGTAGTACCATCAGCCGGTATAACATGATAAACCATACCTTTTTATTTCCACATGTAGTACCATCAGCTGGTGTAACATGATAAACCATACCTTTTTATTTCCACATGTAGTACCATCAGCCGGTGTAACATGATAAACCATACCTTTTTATTTCCACACGTTGTACCATCAGCCGGTATAACATGATAAACCATACCTTTTTATTTCCACATGTAGTACCATCAGCTGGTATAACATGATAAACCATACCTTTTTATTTCCACATGTAGTACCATCAGCTGGTATAACATGATAAACTATACCTTTTTATTTCCACATGTAGTACCATCAGCCGGTGTAACATGATAAACCATACCTTTTTATTTCCACACGTTGTACCATCAGCCGGTATAACATGATAAACCATACCTTTTTATTTCCACATGTAGTACCATCAGCTGGTATAACATGATAAACCATACCTTTTTATTTCCACATGTAGTACCATCAGCCGGTGTAACATGATAAACCATACCTTTTTATTTCCACATGTAGTACCATCAGCCGGTATAACATGATAAACCATACCTTTTTATTTCCACATGTAGTACCATCAGCTGGTATAACATGATAAACCATACCTTTTTATTTCCACATGTAGTACCATCAGCTGGTATAACATGATAAACCATACCTTTTTATTTCCACATGTAGTACCATCAGCCGGTGTAACATGATAACCCATACCTTTTTATTTCCACATGTAGTACCATCAGCCGGTATAACATGATAAACCATACCTTTTTATTTCCACATGTAGTACCATCAGCTGGTATAACATGATAAACCATACCTTTTTATTTCCACATGTAGTACCATCAGCCGGTATAACATGATAAACCATACCTTTTTATTTCCACATGTAGTACCATCAGCTGGTATAACATGATAAACCATACCTTTTTATTTCCACACGTTGTACCATCAGCCGGTATAACATGATAAACCATACCTCTTTATTTCCACATGTAGTACCATCAGCCGGTATAACATGATAAACCATACCTTTTTATTTCCACATGTAGTACCATCAGCCGGTATAACATGATAAACCATACCTTTTTATTTCCACATGTAGTACCATCAGCTGGTATAACATGATAAACCATACCTTTTTATTTCCACATGTAGTACCATCAGCCGGTATAACATGATAAACCATACCTTTTTATTTCCACATGTAGTACCATCAGCTGGTATAACATGATAAACCATACCTTTTTATTTCCACACGTTGTACCATCAGCCGGTGTAACATGATAAACCATACCTCTTTATTTCCACATGTAGTACCATCAGCCGGTATAACATGATAAACCATACCTTTTTATTTCCACATGTAGTACCATCAGCCGGTATAACATGATAAACCATACCTTTTTATTTCCACATGTAGTACCATCAGCGGTATAACATGATAAACCATACCTTTTTATTTCCACATGTAGTACCATCAGCCGGTATAACATGATAAACCATACCTTTTTATTTCCACATGTAGTACCATCAGCCGGTATAACATGATAAACCATACCTTTTTATTTCCACATGTAGTACCATCAGCTGGTATAACATGATAAACCATACCTTTTTATTTCCACATGTAGTACCATCAGCCGGTATAACATGATAAACCATACCTTTTTATTTCCACATGTAGTACCATCAGCTGGTATAACATGATAAACCATACCTTTTTATTTCCACATGTAGTACCATCAGCCGGTATAACATGATAAACCATACCTTTTTATTTCCACACGTTGTACCATCAGCCGGTGTAACATGATAAACCATACCTCTTTATTTCCACATGTAGTACCATCAGCCGGTATAACATGATAAACTATACCTTTTTATTTCCACATGTAGTACCATCAGCTGGTATAACATGATAAACTATACCTTTTTATTTCCACATGTAGTACCATCAGCTGGTGTAACATGATAAACTATACCTTTTTATTTCCACATGTAGTACCATCAGCCGGTATAACATGATAAACCATACCTTTTTATTTCCACATGTAGTACCATCAGCTGGTATAACATGATAAACCATACCTTTTTATTTCCACATGTAGTACCATCAGCCGGTATAACATGATAAACCATACCTTTTTATTTCCACATGTAGTACCATCAGCTGGTGTAACATGATAAACCATACCTTTTTATTTCCACATGTAGTACCATCAGCCGGTATAACATGATAAACCATACCTTTTTATTTCCACATGTAGTACCATCAGCTGGTGTAACATGATAAACTATACCTTTTTATTTCCACATGTAGTACCATCAGCCGGTATAACATGATAAACCATACCTTTTTATTTCCACATGTAGTACCATCAGCTGGTATAACATGATAAACTATACCTTTTTATTTCCACATGTAGTACCATCAGCCGGTATAACATGATAAACCATACCTTTTTATTTCCACATGTAGTACCATCAGCTGGTGTAACATGATAAACCATACCTTTTTATTTCCACATGTAGTACCATCAGCCGGTATAACATGATAAACCATACCTTTTTATTTCCACATGTAGTACCATCAGCTGGTGTAACATGATAAACTATACCTTTTTATTTCCACATGTAGTACCATCAGCCGGTATAACATGATAAACCATACCTTTTTATTTCCACATGTAGTACCATCAGCTGGTGTAACATGATAAACCATACCTTTTTATTTCCACATGTAGTACCATCAGCCGGTGTAACATGATAAACCATACCTTTTTATTTCCACATGTAGTACCATCAGCCGGTATAACATGATAAACCATACCTTTTTATTTCCACATGTAGTACCATCAGCTGGTGTAACATGATAAACCATACCTTTTTATTTCCACATGTAGTACCATCAGCCGGTGTAACATGATAAACCATACCTTTTTATTTCCACATGTAGTACCATCAGCTGGTGTAACATGATAAACCATACCTTTTTATTTCCACATGTAGTACCATCAGCTGGTATAACATGATAAACCATACCTTTTTATTTCCACACGTTGTACCATCAGCCGGTGTAACATGATAAACCATACCTTTTTATTTCCACATGTAGTACCATCAGCTGGTATAACATGATAAACCATACCTTTTTATTTCCACATGTAGTATCATCAGCCGGTATAACATGATAAACCATACCTTTTTATTTCCACATGTAGTACCATCAGCTGGTATAACATGATAAACCATACCTTTTTATTTCCACATGTAGTACCATCAGCCGGTATAACATGATAAACCATACCTTTTTATTTCCACATGTAGTACCATCAGCTGGTATAACATGATAAACCATACCTTTTTATTTCCACATGTAGTATCATCAGCTGGTATAACATGATAAACCATACCTTTTTATTTCCACATGTAGTACCATCAGCCGGTATAACATGATAAACCATACCTTTTTATTTCCACATGTAGTACCATCAGCTGGTATAACATGATAAACCATACCTTTTTATTTCCACATGTAGTATCATCAGCTGGTATAACATGATAAACCATACCTTTTTATTTCCACATGTAGTACCATCAGCCGGTATAACATGATAAACCATACCTTTTTATTTCCACATGTAGTACCATCAGCTGGTGTAACATGATAAACTATACCTTTTTATTTCCACATGTAGTACCATCAGCCGGTATAACATGATAAACCATACCTTTTTATTTCCACATGTAGTACCATCAGCTGGTATAACATGATAAACCATACCTTTTTATTTCCACATGTAGTACCATCAGCCGGTATAACATGATAAACCATACCTTTTTATTTCCACATGTAGTACCATCAGCTGGTGTAACATGATAAACCATACCTTTTTATTTCCACATGTAGTACCATCAGCTGGTGTAACATGATAAACCATACCTTTTTATTTCCACATGTAGTACCATCAGCTGGTGTAACATGATAAACCATACCTCTTTATTTCCACATGTAGTACCATCAGCCGGTATAACATGATAAGCCATACCTTTTTATTTCCACATGTAGTACCATCAGCTGGTATAACATGATAAACCATACCTTTTTATTTCCACATGTAGTACCATCAGCCGGTATAACATGATAAACCATACCTTTTTATTTCCACATGTAGTACCATCAGCTGGTATAACATGATAAACCATACCTTTTTATTTCCACATGTAGTACCATCAGCCGGTATAACATGATAAACCATACCTTTTTATTTCCACATGTAGTACCATCAGCTGGTGTAACATGATAAACCATACCTTTTTATTTCCACATGTAGTACCATCAGCTGGTGTAACATGATAAACCATACCTTTTTATTTCCACATGTAGTACCATCAGCTGGTGTAACATGATAAACCATACCTTTTTATTTCCACATGTAGTACCATCCGCTGGTGTAACATGATAAACCATACCTTTTTATTTCCACATGTAGTACCATCAGCCGGTATAACATGATAAACCATACCTTTTTATTTCCACATGTAGTACCATCAGCTGGTGTAACATGATAAACCATACCTTTTTATTTCCACATGTAGTACCATCAGCTGGTGTAACATGATAAACCATACCTCTTTATTTCCACATGTAGTACCATCAGCTGGTGTAACATGATAAACCATACCTTTTTATTTCCACATGTAGTACCATCAGCTGGTGTAACATGATAAACCATACCTTTTTATTTCCACATGTAGTACCATCAGCTGGTGTAACATGATAAACCATACCTCTTTATTTCCACATGTAGTACCATCAGCCGGTATAACATGATAAACCATACCTTTTTATTTCCACATGTAGTACCATCAGCTGGTATAACATGATAAACCATACCTTTTTATTTCCACATGTAGTACCATCAGCCGGTATAACATGATAAACCATACCTTTTTATTTCCACATGTAGTACCATCAGCTGGTGTAACATGATAAACCATACCTTTTTATTTCCACATGTAGTACCATCAGCTGGTGTAACATGATAAACCATACCTTTTTATTTCCACATGTAGTACCATCAGCCGGTATAACATGATAAACCATACCTCTTTATTTCCACATGTAGTACCATCAGCTGGTGTAACATGATAAACCATACCTTTTTATTTCCACATGTAGTACCATCAGCTGGTGTAACATGATAAACCATACCTTTTTATTTCCACATGTAGTACCATCAGCCGGTATAACATGATAAACCATACCTTTTTATTTCCACATGTAGTACCATCAGCTGGTATAACATGATAAGCCATACCTTTTTATTTCCACATGTAGTACCATCAGCTGGTGTAACATGATAAACCATACCTTTTTATTTCCACATGTAGTACCATCAGCTGGTATAACATGATAAACCATACCTTTTTATTTCCACATGTAGTACCATCAGCCGGTATAACATGATAAACCATACCTTTTTATTTCCACATGTAGTACCATCAGCCGGTATAACATGATAAACCATACCTTTTTATTTCCACATGTAGTACCATCAGCTGGTATAACATGATAAACCATACCTTTTTATTTCCACATGTAGTACCATCAGCTGGTATAACATGATAAGCCATACCTTTTTATTTCCACACGTAGTACCATCAGCCGGTATAACATGATAAACCATACCTTTTTATTTCCACATGTAGTACCATCAGCCGGTATAACATGATAAATCATACCTTTTTATTTCCACATGTAGTACCATCAGCCGGTATAACATGATAAACCATACCTTTTTATTTCCACATGTAGTACCATCAGCCGGTATAACATGATAAACCATACCTTTTTATTTCCACATGTAGTACCATCAGCTGGTATAACATGATAAGCCATACCTTTTTATTTCCACATGTAGTACCATCAGCCGGTATAACATGATAAACCATACCTTTTTATTTCCACATGTAGTACCATCAGCTGGTATAACATGATAAGCCATACCTTTTTATTTCCACATGTAGTACCATCAGCTGGTGTAACATGATAAACCATACCTTTTTATTTCCACATGTAGTACCATCAGCTGGTATAACATGATAAACCATACCTTTTTATTTCCACATGTAGTACCATCAGCCGGTATAACATGATAAACCATACCTTTTTATTTCCACATGTAGTACCATCAGCCGGTATAACATGATAAACCATACCTTTTTATTTCCACATGTAGTACCATCAGCCGGTATAACATGATAAACCATACCTTTTTATTTCCACATGTAGTACCATCAGCCGGTATAACATGATAAATCATACCTTTTTATTTCCACATGTAGTACCATCAGCCGGTATAACATGATAAACCATACCTTTTTATTTCCACATGTAGTACCATCAGCTGGTATAACATGATAAGCCATACCTTTTTATTTCCACATGTAGTACCATCAGCTGGTGTAACATGATAAACCATACCTTTTTATTTCCACATGTAGTACCATCAGCCGGTATAACATGATAAACCATACCTTTTTATTTCCACATGTAGTACCATCAGCTGGTATAACATGATAAGCCATACCTTTTTATTTCCACATGTAGTACCATCAGCTGGTATAACATGATAAACCATACCTTTTTATTTCCACATGTAGTACCATCAGCCGGTATAACATGATAAATCATACCTTTTTATTTCCACATGTAGTACCATCAGCCGGTATAACATGATAAACCATACCTTTTTATTTCCACATGTAGTACCATCAGCTGGTATAACATGATAAACCATACCTTTTTATTTCCACATGTAGTACCATCAGCCGGTATAACATGATAAACCATACCTTTTTATTTCCACATGTAGTACCATCAGCTGGTGTAACATGATAAACCATACCTCTTTATTTCCACATGTAGTACCATCAGCTGGTGTAACATGATAAACCATACCTTTTTATTTCCACATGTAGTACCATCAGCTGGTATAACAAGATAAACCATACCTTTTTATTTCCACATGTAGTACCATCAGCCGGTATAACATGATAAAACATACCTGTTTATTTCCACACGTTGTACCATCAGCCGGTATAACATGATAAACCATACCTTTTTATTTCCACATGTAGTACCATCAGCCGGTATAACATGATAAACCATACCTTATTATTTCCACATGTAGTACTATCAGCCGGTATAACATGATAAACCATACCTTTTTATTTCCACATGTAGTACCATCAGCCGGTATAACATGATAAACCATACCTTTTTATTTCCACATGTAGTACCATCAGCCGGTATAACATGATAAACCATACCTTTTTATTTCCACATGTAGTACCATCAGCTGGTATAACATGATAAACCATACCTTTTTATTTCCACATGTTGTACCATCAGCCGGTATAACATGATAAACCATACCTTTTTATTTCCACATGTAGTACCATCAGCTGGTGTAACATGATAAACCATACCTTTTTATTTCCACATGTAGTACCATCAGCCGGTATAACATGATAAACCATACCTTTTTATTTCCACATGTAGTACCATCAGCCGGTATAACATGATAAACCATACCTTTTTATTTCCACATGTAGTACCATCAGCCGGTATAACATGATAAACCATACCTTTTTATTTCCACATGTAGTACCATCAGCCGGTATAACATGATAAACCATACCTTTTTATTTCCACATGTAGTACCATCAGCTGGTATAACATGATAAACCATACCTTTTTATTTCCACATGTAGTACCATCAGCCGGTATAACATGATAAATCATACCTTTTTATTTCCACATGTAGTACCATCAGCCGGTATAACATGATAAATCATACCTTTTTATTTCCACATGTAGTACCATCAGCCGGTATAACATGATAAACCATACCTTTTTATTTCCACATGTAGTACCATCAGCCGGTATAACATGATAAATCATACCTTTTTATTTCCACATGTAGTACCATCAGCTGGTATAACATGATAAACCATACCTTTTTATTTCCACATGTAGTACCATCAGCCGGTATAACATGATAAATCATACCTTTTTATTTCCACATGTAGTACCATCAGCCGGTATAACATGATAAACCATACCTTTTTATTTCCACATGTAGTACCATCAGCCGGTATAACATGATAAACCATACCTTTTTATTTCCACATGTAGTACCATCAGCTGGTATAACATGATAAACCATACCTTTTTATTTCCACATGTAGTACCATCAGCCGATATAACATGATAAACCATACCTTTTTATTTCCACACGTTGTACCATCAGCCGGTATAACATGATAAACCATACCTTTTTATTTCCACATGTAGTACCATCAGCCGGTATAACATGATAAATCATACCTTTTTATTTCCACATGTAGTACCATCAGCCGGTATAACATGATAAATCATACCTTTTTATTTCCACATGTAGTACCATCAGCCGGTATAACATGATAAACCATACCTTTTTATTTCCACATGTAGTACCATCAGCCGGTATAACATGATAAACCATACCTTTTTATTTCCACATGTAGTACCATCAGCCGGTATAACATGATAAATCATACCTTTTTATTTCCACATGTAGTACCATCAGCCGGTATAACATGATAAACCATACCTTTTTATTTCCACATGTAGTACCATCAGCCGGTATAACATGATAAATCATACCTTTTTATTTCCACATGTAGTACCATCAGCTGGTATAACATGATAAACCATACCTTTTTATTTCCACATGTAGTACCATCAGCCGGTATAACATGATAAATCATACCTTTTTATTTCCACATGTAGTACCATCAGCCGGTATAACATGATAAACCATACCTTTTTATTTCCACATGTAGTACCATCAGCTGGTATAACATGATAAACCATACCTTTTTATTTCCACATGTAGTACCATCAGCCGATATAACATGATAAACCATACCTTTTTATTTCCACACGTTGTACCATCAGCCGGTATAACATGATAAACCATACCTTTTTATTTCCACATGTAGTACCATCAGCCGGTATAACATGATAAACCATACCTTTTTATTTCCACATGTAGAACCATCAGCCGGTATAACATGATAAACCATACCTTTTTATTTCCACATGTAGTACCATCAGCCGGTATAACATGATAAACCATACCTTTTTATTTCCACATGTAGTACCATCAGCCGGTATAACATGATAAATCATACCTTTTTATTTCCACATGTAGTACCATCAGCTGGTATAACATGATAAACCATACCTTTTTATTTCCACATGTAGTACCATCAGCTGGTGTAACATGATAAACCATACCTTTTTATTTCCACATGTAGTACCATCAGCTGGTGTAACATGATAAACCATACCTTTTTATTTCCACATGTAGTACCATCAGCCGGTATAACATGATAAACCATACCTTTTTATTTCCACATGTAGTACCATCAGCCGGTATAACATGATAAATCATACCTTTTTATTTCCACATGTAGTACCATCAGCCGGTATAACATGATAAACCATACCTTTTTATTTCCACATGTAGTACCATCAGCCGGTATAACATGATAAATCATACCTTTTTATTTCCACATGTAGTACCATCAGCTGGTATAACATGATAAACCATACCTTTTTATTTCCACATGTAGTACCATCAGCTGGTATAACATGATAAACCATACCTTTTTATTTCCACATGTAGTACCATCAGCCGGTATAACATGATAAACCATACCTTTTTATTTCCACATGTAGTACCATCAGCTGGTATAACATGATAAACCATACCTTTTTATTTCCACATGTAGTACCATCAGCCGATATAACATGATAAACCATACCTTTTTATTTCCACACGTTGTACCATCAGCCGGTATAACATGATAAACCATACCTTTTTATTTCCACATGTAGTACCATCAGCCGGTATAACATGATAAACCATACCTTTTTATTTCCACATGTAGAACCATCAGCCGGTATAACATGATAAACCATACCTTTTTATTTCCACATGTAGTACCATCAGCCGGTATAACATGATAAACCATACCTTTTTATTTCCACATGTAGTACCATCAGCCGGTATAACATGATAAACCATACCTTTTTATTTCCACATGTAGTACCATCAGCTGGTATAACATGATAAGCCATACCTTTTTATTTCCACATGTAGTACCATCAGCTGGTGTAACATGATAAACCATACCTTTTTATTTCCACATGTAGTACCATCAGCCGGTATAACATGATAAACCATACCTTTTTATTTCCACATGTGGTACCATCAGCCGGTATAACATGATAAACCATACCTTTTTATTTCCACATGTAGTACCATCAGCTGGTATAACATGATAAACCATACCTTTTTATTTCCACATGTAGTACCATCAGCCGGTATAACATGATAAACCATACCTTTTTATTTCCACATGTGGTACCATCAGCCGGTATAACATGATAAACCATACCTTTTTATTTCCACATGTAGTACCATCAGCTGGTATAACATGATAAACCATACCTTTTTATTTCCACATGTAGTACCATCAGCCGGTATAACATGATAAGCCATACCTTTTTATTTCCACATGTAGTACCATCAGCTGGTATAACATGATAAACCATACCTTTTTATTTCCACATGTAGTACCATCAGCCGGTATAACATGATAAACCATACCTTTTTATTTCCACATGTAGTACCATCAGCTGGTATAACATGATAAGCCATACCTTTTTATTTCCACATGTAGTACCATCAGCCGGTATAACATGATAAACCATACCTTTTTATTTCCACATGTAGTACCATCAGCTGGTATAACATGATAAGCCATACCTTTTTATTTCCACATGTAGTACCATCAGCTGGTATAACATGATAAACCATACCTTTTTATTTCCACACGTTGTACCATCAGCCGGTATAACATGATAAACCATACCTTTTTATTTCCACATGTAGTACCATCAGCCGGTATAACATGATAAACCATACCTTTTTATTTCCACATGTAGAACCATCAGCCGGTATAACATGATAAACCATACCTTTTTATTTCCACATGTAGTACCATCAGCCGGTATAACATGATAAACCATACCTTTTTATTTCCACATGTAGTACCATCAGCTGGTATAACATGATAAACCATACCTTTTTATTTCCACATGTAGTACCATCAGCCGGTATAACATGATAAACCATACCTTTTTATTTCCACATGTAGTACCATCAGCCGGTATAACATGATAAACCATACCTTTTTATTTCCACATGTAGTACCATCAGCTGGTATAACATGATAAACCATACCTTTTTATTTCCACATGTAGTACCATCAGCTGGTATAACATGATAAACCATACCTTTTTATTTCCACATGTAGTACCATCAGCTGGTATAACATGATAAACCATACCTTTTTATTTCCACATGTAGTACCATCAGCTGGTATAACATGATAAGCCATACCTTTTTATTTCCACATGTAGTACCATCAGCCTGTATAACATGATAAACCATACCTTTTTATTTCCACATGTAGTACCATCAGCCGGTATAACATGATAAACCATACCTTTTTATTTCCACATGTAGTACCATCAGCCGGTATAACATGATAAACCATACCTTTTTATTTCCACATGTAGTACCATCAGCCGGTATAACATGATAAACCATACCTTTTTATTTCCACATGTAGTACCATCAGCCGGTGTAACATGATAAACCATACCTTTTTATTTCCACATGTAGTACCATCAGCCGGTATAACATGATAAACCATACCTTTTTATTTCCACATGTAGTACCATCAGCTGGTATAACATGATAAACCATACCTTTTTATTTCCACATGTAGTACCATCAGCCGGTATAACATGATAAGCCATACCTTTTTATTTCCACATGTAGTACCATCAGCTGGTATAACATGATAAACCATACCTTTTTATTTCCACATGTAGTACCATCAGCTGGTATAACATGATAAACCATACCTTTTTATTTCCACATGTAGTACCATCAGCCGGTATAACATGATAAACCATACCTTTTTATTTCCACATGTAGTACCATCAGCTGGTATAACATGATAAGCCATACCTTTTTATTTCCACATGTAGTACCATCAGCTGGTATAACATGATAAGCCATACCTTTTTATTTCCACATGTAGTACCATCAGCCGGTATAACAAGACTAAGACTGGATCCTCCTGTTGAACACCATAACCCCATACATATGTCCTCAAATGTGTTATTATATATTTTCTGCAATTATAATGTTTCAGACGCTTTTATTCAATTTAAATTGTTAACATAATAACTAATTACATAATTTTTCTCATCGTGTTGTCAATATATGCTAGTTTCATACACATGTAATATTTTAATTATTCTTGATTCATTTAGAATAAAATGGTATTTCAATACTTCCCTCTCATGTTAAATGGGTTTTTTTTCTCTTCAAATTAAAAGTTTCCCTAGTAACGACTGCTGTATATAAATAACCTATATCTGTGGAAAATCAGATCAGCTTTAGGTTTACATAGATAGTTCTCCACCCCATGAAATATTAAACCCTAATTGCTTGCGTTTATCATAAAAGTTGTAAATATTTGTTCCTGTGGAAGTAATTATACTGAAACCTGTCTAAACTAAACCTCCTTCGGACCAACTTTTGTGTTCGGGATAGACAGATATTCGGTTTATAGAGGTTAAATTAACAGAGATTTCCTACTTTGGGAATTTATCCATAGTTCGGTTTAAACATTATTTGGTCAATCCAGAGTTCAGATTAGACATGTTTCACTGTATATACAGCGCATGTTTTGTTTTATACCGCGAGATGTAACTGATACAACTATTTATATCGTTTCGCAGATTAGTGCGATCTACATGCAGGCGATTTCATCCCCGGTTTTTAGTGGGGTTCGTGTTACTCGAACTTTAGTTTTATGTGTATGTTTTGTAGATCGTTGTTTGTTCTTTTGTACTTTTTCTTTTGTCCATTGTGTTGTCTGTTCTTCTTCGATATACGGATTCTGATTACCTCTTTGGTATCTTCAAGCTCTTCTTTATGTGTTTTGATTAGCTATAAAGACAGCCGTTGAAAATTATCATAGTGTTATAAAACGATCACATGACTATGAATGGAGAATATTTAAGCATGCTCAGTTGTGGGTTATCAATTATGTGCATGTATACGTCTGTACACAAATGACCACGGATATGTTCCACTTGTCTTAAGCACTTCCGGGTCCTTTCCTCATTCATGACTTATCACCGTGTTTATAACTAGATGAACATGACGGGTGCCACTAGTGGAGCAGGAACTGCTTACCCTTCCTGTTTTTCAAATTGAATTTTTGCTACCGGTACTTGATCTTTAGTTTTATGTGTAATGATTTGTAGGTCGTTGTTTGTCCTTTTGTACTTTTTCTTTTGGCCATTGTGTTGTCTGTTCTTCTTCGATATACGGATTATGATTACCCCTTTGGTATCTTCAAACTCTTCTTTAAAACTTTCTGTTCTCATACCCTGTTAGCATAGGAAGAAGGACCAAAAATCATCTGACACTGTCTGTCTATATCAAATTCTTGACCAATAGGTGGTGATAAATACGGATATATGTCTATATGAGACTGTGATGACGTCACAAGCATACAGTTTGGGCTTTGACTGAAAAGGAGAACAAAACATGGTGTCAAATAATGGTTACATAATATCAACATCAACATCAACATAGCTGATTTTTAATAAGAGGCAGTAACTTCTTACTCTTAGCGAGCACCTGGGTTCATCCCATGCTTATTGTCTGATCCATGTTGCTCATGTGTTTAGTTTTCTGTGTTGTGTTTTTTGTTTTGTTTGTCTCCGTTCTATATCTTGTGTATCCAATGTTATCCATGTCTCTGGATTTACCATTCGTGATAGAACCTTCGGTTTTCTCTGACGTTTATTTGTTTTTTCTATTTCCGTCCAGTGTCATATGTACCCAATGTTGCCCATGTAACTGGATTGTTCATTCGTGGTTAACCCTTCGGTTTTCTCTTAACGTTTATTTGTTTTGTTTATCTTCGTCCTGTATCTTGTGTACCCAATGTTGCCCATGTCACCGTATTATCCATTCGTGATTATCCCTTCGATTCTCTCTAACGTTTATCAAATATATAAGTATTAATGCACTTTATACTAGATATGTATTTCTATCGTGATGGTTTCCTAAGTGTTCTAGCAATTATTATTCACGTCAGCATCAGGGTTCTGAAAACTAATCATGCGAAGATATTCCCGTATAATTCTGTTTACTAAAGAATGGAAGCAACAATACCGACAAACATCGACATTTTAAAGTGGATTTATTTCCGAAATAAAAGAACCATATTTTTCTCATCCCCATGTTTTCATGAACGCCAATGTATATTGAAATATGCAAAATTATTTCCTATTAATTCACTGTATACTGAATTTTGCCAAGATTGTGAAAAGGTACATGTATATGCTATACATTTATGATAACAATTTCTTCCTGAACCTGAACAAATAAAATATAAAAATCTAACAAATGGGCCCATGAGACCTTATTTTTTTTCATTATAAATGTTTTGGATTTACACATTAAAAAACAGAGAATTAACCACAAAGTACCAAAACAGGTGAAATGCTTCCTTAGTTCAAAAGGCATTTTTCATCCCACTGATCCCCCTGATTAAAATATGACATACTATATACATAGGTCTAACAGCAAAAACGTGTCTAGCAACTTACCTATTTAATCTATCAATAATAGCTTCCATCTCTGTAACAGAACATGACGAGAATATCCAGGGATTTCTAGCTATGTCGCCGATCTGAGCTCCACTGGCCGAAGCCATGATGTAGGAAGCACTACTGTTGCACTCGTTTTGATCTCCATCATGCTTAGCACCGAGACTGATAAAATGATAAATGTATCCAATTTAAAAAGAGTATCGGAAAATAGAAGAATAGGTCCAACGTCACAGCTAAAGTAAGAAAGACTGACGGACGGACAGAAACCAACATTTGTAAAACTTAATGCATCAAATGGTTAGCGACAGAGGCACAATAACTAAATGTTAAGGTAGTTGTTGATTTCATGTGTCAGATAATAGATTGTTGTATATGTATTTGTAAAAAATTCAAATAACTACATCGGTGGTGCAATGGTTAGCGTGCTCGCATCGAATGCGGTAGTTCGTGGGTTCGAATCTCGATCAGGTCAAACCAAAGACTATAAAATTGGTATTTCCTGCTTTTCCGCTTAGCACGGAGCATTAGGGATAAGGGTAATAACAAAATACCCGAACTCTGAGCAATCTTACAAAGGGAAAGTCAAAACTCATAAGTATATAAACAGACAAAATCAGTCAACAACTGGAAAACTGTGAAAACCGTAATGACCATGACTTGGTACAGGCATTTCTAAAGAAATGGTGGGTTGAATCAGATTTTAAAGCGCCAAACCTCCCGACGAGAAAGAGCAAAGGCTGGTTGGCTCGGAATCAGGATAATGTGTCCGAGTGGGACGACATGTCTATTCACGAACTGCTGTTTCAGTGAGCTAGCACTATAAAAATCCAACTAAGCATGTTGGTCTAGTACAAAGCGGACCACATCATCATTTCATTGAAGATTTACGTGTTTTCGCCATGATATAGCTGAAAATTACTGAGTTGGCGTTAAACAAAAATCACTCCATCAAATAAAACTAAAGATGTTATATTGCATAATAGCGGTAATTACATCATAATTCTCAGAGAAGTGTACAAAGTTTATTTTGTTACATGTAGGTAATCAGTAAACAATTCGCATGCATCATCAAATTTAGGATGGCAACCACATGTTTTACTTGGAATGTTTCATAGTTATTATTGAAGAATCCTGGCTTAATACAATTCAATAGACATTGTTCTTACATGGTTTGAGCTATACGTTGTTTTTGTTGTAGTAAAACCTGGTTATCGACCTTATCATAGAGACAACATTTTCCATTTAGCTTTCAGACAAGCCAGGGGCGGATCCAGGGGGGGGGGGGGGGGGGGCGCACCCCCTAAAATTGGAAAAAATATGATTTTTTGCCGTAAAATCGTGATTTTTCACACGAAATACCCCAAAAAAAATTCCCGCCTCCCTCCGCATTTGAAAAAAATAAGATTTGTTTGGCGTAAAATCGTGATTTTTCACAGGAAATACCCCAAAAATGTTCGCGCCTCCCTCCGCTCGGCGCATTTTTGCTTAAGTGCATCCCCCCTAACTTGAAATCCTGGATCCGTCCCTGCAAGCCTCAACCTTTGTAAATAGAACATAGATGATGGAACATTAACCATCTATCTGTTTAATGTCCTAAATATATTGTCCACCAGTAAAATCAACTGCATACATATTAAAACTTATGTAATCAAATTTACCTGTGACCTAGTTCATGAGCAGCAACTGTCTGTGAAATAAAATTAAAATTCTCTTCAACAATGGACTGACTAAAAGTAGAACAAATTGCACCAAGATACGCTAATCCTGAAATGATAAAAACAACAATAAATCCGGATGGCCGGTGTAGTATAACATTTTGATTATAATGACGATAGGTCGGAAAATTGAGACATATGTCATAGAATATTGACCCAGCTAAATACCGAAGATGTAAGTGTCTGCGAGGATCTTAAATAATAAAGTTTGTTGACTTCCTTGTTATGTAAGAGCATAGTATTATGCTGTCCTGTTTTCACACTTTGGATTTCCTTGCTTACAGAGAATTTAAATTGTTTTGCTTTCCAGTATTTTGACTTGAGCGTACATTATGAAGGTTATTATAAAAAACCGCGTGGTGTGCACTAATGTAGATATCCACCTTTTTTCTGTTGTGGTAATGGATACATGTATGTCTTTAGGCATATTTTTTTACCCCCGATCTATCGGAGGGAGGTATACTGTTTTACCTCTGTCCGTCCTTCCGTCCAAGATATTTTTCGTCGCATTTTTCTCAGCAACTATTGATGACAGAAATCTTATATTTGGTCACAAGCTTCATATAGGTATGTCATATTGTGGAAAGCGTTTTTGAATCCGTCAGATTTCTACTTGCTGTTTGACGACTTAGTTGGTTTTTATACACATTGAACATATATGCGGAGGTATCATAAGTGAGCATTAGCTCACAGTTCATCTTGTTGCATCTGTTTCTAGTTTTTTTGTCTGTGATCAGATGTCTGGGCAGTATGATATTATTTGTTTTTCATTTATTAACTATTACGATTTAACAAATCCTCACCACTAACATCTGTAGAGCCACCTCTTACTAAATTATACCTGCAATTAATAATGGAGCTCATATTTATGTCATAGAGGTCAATGATTATGTTTTATTACAAATTTTCATATTAAAATTTTGCTTAAATTACTACAGTATCCAATCAACAACAAAATTCTTGCAGAAAAAGCAACTTCGTATTAAGAACTATATTGTCCTGACTCGAGATATACAACTTTAACACAGTTTTTTGCTATAGAATGTGATATTTGTTTTGTCTGAAAATAGGTAATTACGGTTTCTTGCACGTTTATTATAGTATTTTAAGGCATGACAAAGAAATACTCTAAAACATCACATTGCAACATAGATAAAATATAGTGTGTCTTCTGATAAAAGAAATATGTTTTATTAATTTTCTATTTAGAAACAATACAGTGTACATAAGTCATACAGATATTATCTGGTATAAAACCAACATCTCATTTACCAGTTTAAAGACGTTTAAATTATTTGGTTTTCAAATATGTTGGCTTTGAGCGTACCTGATGATGGTTATTCCAAAAACGCGTCGTGCGTAATAAATTTGATATCTACGTTTGTATGTTTTCTGTAGAACTGGGCTACTTTTTTCATGACACCATAGTATTGGAATCCGTGAAAGTACGTCTCAATATAAGCAATGTCAATAGAGCGAGCGTTCCATTTTCATTCTTTTATATTAGTTCTTTCATTTGACAGATTAACGTAGCATCGTGTACAAGGACATAGTTTCAATTTGTCTGACAATTGTACTATACAGAGCATAAACATTAATTCCACTTCTCTTTAACAACACTGAAAGTGATTGAACGGGACAATTGTGAATGAACGACACTACATAATTTGACGTCTTGAACAAAATGTAGTCGTTCTCAAGGTATTTGTGAATTCCAAATGAGCCATTGTTTAAAATTGTTATTTTATTGAAATGTTCTATAAACTTATTACATATATAGTGTGTTGATACAAGATTTTATAAAATATCCATCCTGAACTGACATCACTACTCGTAGTGATACTGGTTCATACAACCGGCTTGACCTAATACAAAGTATTGTACCGAACACACGATGTATGTAAGTATTATATATATATATATACCATGGATCTTACCAATTAACTTACTTAAACCAACGAATCCGAAGGATGAGTTGGTTTAAATAAGTTAATTCGTAAGATCCATGGTATATATGGTTTGTAACAGAAATCAATACTGGGTGCTTTCGTCGAGGTCCGCAAAATCATGGAATAACATAAAAATCATGGAATAATATCAAGATCTTCATGTTAGACCATGGTTTGTAAAAGTTCACTATTTTTAAGTTGATTACTGCATAAAAACATCAAAGGAAAAATGCGTATTTATGTTGCAATTGGTACATATCTCAAATATGGAGTGAGGCAGATGTGCGTAGCTACTGACCCATAAACACCTCGTTCGTATATTTCTATGCATAGGCCCAATGGTTGTATATTGTACATATATTGATGCGTACTATATCCAAGCACAGCATCGTGTCTACTCTAAGTATTCTGACATAACTCACTTCGTAAACAACATAACATGATCATGTTCAGTAATTGTTTGACTATTTTGCTGAACCCAGTTACTAAATATAGCCAGTGTATTGTCGACTTCAATACGAGTCTCTCCAGATGGCAGTATTAGTCTGTTGTTCTCGGTCCATGGAGATCCATCTCTTGTCTGTAAATAAAAAACATGAAAATATATGTAAAGCGAAATGACTTCCCGATTGGCTTAAATGCGAATGATAAACATAGATAGACAATAAAAAGTCAGTAAGTTTAAAATAAAATAAAAAATAATGATGAAAAAAAAAGAACTGACAACAACATTTGTTCTTCTGTATCATCAAAATATATTAATATTATTATAAAATTTCAACGAAAATGTCCAGTGTTCTTTCTTGTTCCTGATTCGAAAAGTTGCTGAAAATATTTTTTGGAAAAAGTATAACTTTACCTAATATATTGTTTGAGTCGTAATTGAAATACTCCTCAATTCAGATATACGTATCAAGTAAAAACATAGTGTTGTAGATAAACATGTATAATAAACGTAGATAGCTACACACGGAGTGTTAACGTTTCTGGAATAACCTTCACTGTGTACGCCCAAAGCTGAAATGTTTGAAAACCAAATAATTAAATCTTATTTGGGACACAGAAAGCCAAAAGGTCTAAACTTAATAGACAATATCGGTTTAAGTCAGATATGCCTTAAGGAGGAGAACCTTAGTTTTAATAATAATTACATTATGATTTTAGAAACTGTAAATTGTAAACAAATATATCTAATAAACCATGTCAGTGCCGAATGGCGAATGATACCCTCGCTGATTAATATAATTCAATTTCATAGCATGCGATATTTTTTTTTCTATAGGAAAGAACATTTGCCTGCACTTGTTCCAAGCTAAGAAAGGTTTCACACTACCAAAAAGTGTATTGAAAGACCGAAAAACGAATGACAGACAAAACAATGGTCAACTGAATACGACGAAAAAGACAAACAATGATCTACAAGTCAGTACGCAGAAAAATAAAGATTGAGCAACATGAACATCACAATACATCATGTGTCCCGTAAGGGTAGGCAGTTCCTGCTCCACTAGAAAATGTCAAGCCGTGTTAGCATGACAGATGTCTTCTTTATTTTGTTAGATCACTGTTTTGCAAACAATATATATATAATCGGTAGTATTGTTGTGTGCGTATAAAATTCATACATACCTCGGGAATATCATAGATTTCTGAGGTCTTATATAAACAGGAAAATTATTTTTTCTAATAAAAGGTATGACCATTTTTGAAACGTGCTATGATTACTTTAAACATATTTTATTGTCATACAAAACAAGACAAATGGATAAGACACAAGTTGTAAACTTATGAAGTCTTCTCCGGTACATATATAAACATTAACAATGACAATATATTACAAATACAGATAGTATGAATAACTACTATAGCAACAATTGAAGAAAACATAACAGGACAAAAACAGTTCTATTGGCTGAAATATATAAGAGTCAGTTTTGTATAACACTTATCTTTAAACACAAATACGGAAGCGTATATATACAAGGTCGTTGTCGTCTGGTGTATATTCAATATATAATTTACTAAACAAATCTTTTAGAGTTAACAATGTATTTTTGGACGAGCAAGAACAGTTTAGAGTTTTTGTCGTTTTCAAAAGAGGCATTTCCAAATAATATATTTCCGGTGCCTATATCAAAACCCAAATTGCTCATGCCACGGAATAGTTGTACTCTGTGTTCAGTATATATGTAACATTTTACTTACCTCGGCAATATATATACCAACATATACCAAACCGATAGAATAGGTAGCACGTGGTAGATTATTAAAGCGTATATCAATCTGTAATATAGAGAACAATAATTCCATATGATAAAAAAATATATAAGATTTTTTTTTTTTTCTAAAGTCTGCATTTCAAAAACAACACTCCACCCTCATCAAAGCTCCATAATGTTGCTACCAATATAAGTAACACAAATATAATGTAATTAATAAAGCACTTCAATGACCGCATCATTTCACTCAAAGGGGCATTTCGGGCATATAAATCTAATTTAACCCTGCCACTTTTTATTGAAGTGCCAGGAAAGTAAACGGTCATGTATTTGTACGTTAGGGTTACCACTTTTGCCCCTTTCTATTATCTTGATATCTGATTTTGGAATCAGTGTGCTATTTTTTTCCATTTCATAAATCAATAAATAGTTTAACCCCGTCACTTGTTTTATTAAAATGTCTGTTCCATGCAATGAAAGTGAACAGTCACGTATATGTCTGTTAAGAGTATCAATTTGGCTTTTTTTGCGATTTGTTTTTGAAACTGATCCGACGGTGTGGTACTATTTGTTGTTCATGTTATTCTTTACTTCCGGAACTTGAAATCCCATCGATGATTTACGTTGCTTGATTATCCTTATTATTATTTTATGTCTTCGGAGGAGCCCAAAACATTAATGAGTCATATTATTTAGCATCACGTCAGGCTTCTGTTATCGTGGTCTGAGTTGCACATAAGTAGACAGGTTGCTCCACTGAGACACAGTATCCTGACTCCGAGCCAACACGTCAATGTTCTTCATTTTACAACAAACGCCAATATATATAGCTTTTGGTGTGGCAAGACCGTAAGTCGAAACAACGATATACCACACTCAAGGTTATTACCCTAGCCACTGCACCACTGAAGTTGTTCTGTACTAAAGATGAAAATATCACTGAATACTAGTATACATCAGTTCAAAGACAGACTGCTCAATTGTTCATATCAATATAATTTAATTTTGATTTGAATACTGTAATCTGATTGGCTGATCCGCTTGGAGAAATTTTTGGTTATACTTGATAACTTCGGTTGGTATTGTGACGTCACCAATATATTCATTCGCCAACGACAAATTCAAATAGTCACATGAAATAATCGTAATTAAAATTGAGGAATCATTAAATTTTGCTGTAAGAATTAAATTATAAGGAATATTTGAAATTGTTGAACAGGTTATACTTGCATAATCTGGTTTGGGTCAGTTTACGCTTTTCATAAACCGCTTCGCGGTTTGCTAAGAGTAAATTGCCCCAAACCTGGTTATATCGTATAACCTGTTCAAAAATTTCAAATATTCCTTAAACATTCATGCATACCTAAATATAAGAGCAGACTTACCCCATTTATCATGAAAGCATAATAACGATTTATTCTGTTAATGGCAGTTGTCCTATTTTGTCCACTTTCATCCATCCAACTACAAACATAAATATAGTGTACAGTGAGACCTGTCTAATGCGTACCACATTGGTACCAGCTTCTGTGTTCGCAATAAACAGGCATTCAGTTTATACAAGTTAAAAGCGTACCACATTGGTACCAGCTTCTGTGTTTGCAATAAACAGGCATTCAGTTTATACAAGTTAAATTAACAAAGATTTCACCTACATGGGGACTTTATTTGAAATTCGATTTATCAGGATTTCGCTTTATTAATGGTTTCGTTGTATCCACTCTGCATCAAATATTTATTACATATACGATTTTTAGTGGTGTTCGTGTTACTCGATCTTTAGTTTTATGTGTATGTTTTGTAGATCGTTGTTTGTCCTTTTGTTCTTTTTCTTTTGGTTATTGAGTTGTCTGTTCTTCTTCGATATACAGATTCTGATTACTCCTTTGGTGTCTTCAAACTCTTGTTATACAAGTTAAACTAACAAAGATTATACCTACATGGGGATTTTATTTTACATTCGATTTAAAAGGGATTTCGTTTTATTAAGGGTTCCGTTCTATCTACTGTTTATCAAACATTGATTTCATACATTGTTACTATTACGCCGCTAACATAAATAATTGTATTCCTTTAGATGTTACGCATATAGTGCAAAAACTGAAAAAAGTGCCCTGACACAAACGTGTTGCGTTTTCATTGCCGTTTACCTGTCTACAAATAAAAAGAAAAACAAAAAAATACCACACTGTAGGAAGAGTTCTATAATCCAATAGAAAGATCGTAGATACAAAGAGACAAAACCAATACCACTAACACACATGACCGGTCATTTTCCTGGCTTGGTACAGGCACTTTAATAAAAAGTTATATGACCCCAAGAATTCATTACAGTATGTCTGTCTTTAAAATCGCCAGGAACTCCGTAGTGGTAATTGGATTTAATTTTATTTATACAATCAGTACTTTTGAACACTATTGTATACATTGGCGTAGCTTGGGTGTTTTTTATAGTGAGGCAACTCGCCGAGCGCAGCGAGGCGGAAAAATGCTATTGAAAAATGTGCGCTTGAAACGCATTTTCTCGAATTTAAATGGATAATTTATGTTTTCAATAATAACCGAAATAACACGCAAAAAAATATTTCGATATGCGTCCAGTGACATTTATATATCTACAATCGAAAAAAGAAACCGAGAAGATAGAATAAGCTTGTTTAAGCCCGCCGCACCGGGCGTGCTCCCCCCTGTTTGATAATATTTTTCTCAATCTTAAGGCAAATATTTGAAGAAAAAATTGTAGCGCGCCCTCCTGTTTGAAAAATTCTAGGGTCGCCCCTGGTATTAGCTTCCTAATTTGTTGACTGATTAATTATAATGTTTTTTTTATTCATGGCAGAGTCATGATTTTCGATTGTCGTCTGACTCGAATGTCATTATGAAGTAACCCACTGTAGACTAGCTTAATTTTACCTGGTTCTGTCCTAGTGTCCGTGGACTCTGTAGTCTTCCTTTTTTTAATTAGGAACTTTTCCATTTCCACTTTCAAACTTTGGCACACGGCAACAAACTATATTAAATTATATAACATGACGGAGCCAAAAGTTTCTGTAAGCGGTAAATGAAGCGAAAACGATTTCAATTAATGATGTAGAATATATTTTTACTACAAACTTTGACAAAGGTTTTTATTTCTCGTATTTTAATCAACTTTTATAATATTAATCACATTAATTTTTTTTCTGCAAAAAAATCTAGTGGGGCAGTTGCCTCATTGCCTCAATGGAAGCTACGCCACTGGTATATTATCTTTACTATCGCCAACGGTGAGGTGTATTGTAATAACATTTGTGGGAGGTAGATGGGGTTACTATTTTCTTTTTTTTGTGGGTGTGGTGGGGGAGGGGGTATCTTTGGTTTCCTAAAAAAAATATTTTCAGTATATAACTGAAACAGTATACCATTACGGTGGTGAATATCTAAAGATAGCAATCCTACTATGGGTTATCCCGCTTTGGTTTCAATGTGATTAACCCATTTATATAGTAGTAATATAAACATTTCCTAAATCAAATATAAAAATCGTGTGAAGATAGACAAGTAAGGGAAACAACTCTTACCACTCATATACATTGGCATACAAAACACACACAATTAAAGAAAGATGATAAAATCTACCATATTTATTTCGTGATATATATACGAATAAATAAAAATGACAAAAGTATATTATTCGTATGTCGTGATACATATGTAAATACAGATGACATATCCCTTCACTGTACGTCATGTGATGCAGATCTGATAGATGGTGCTTAACGCCACTTTCAACAATATGTCAGTTACATCGTGGCGGTTAGTTTTATTGGTGGAGGAAATCGTACGACCCGGACAAAACCACCGACCTATCGTAAGTCACTGACAAAACTTTATATCACATAATGTTGTACACCTAACCCTGGTCGAGATTCGAACTCACAATATGATATAATTGGTAACTGCTCGCAAGCTCAATAAAGCTACCGTTAAAAAGAGAAAAAAAAATATTTCGAAATAAGAAATGCCCTAGAAACTACTTTTAAACAACATCAACAAACTATAATTGGCATCAATGTATTTGATAAAAGAAATAAAAAAGTAGATATCTAATTTAATGCTCACTATGAGTTTCTCAAAAAATCTTCATCAGATCCGCTTCATAGTAAAAAAAAAATAGAAAGTCAATCTATTAGGCTTTGAAATCAAGTAAATCAAAGGGAATAGACAGGATAGTCAACATTGCCTAAGGTCGCCAATGTCTCGGGGAAACAGGCCATATTCTTAAAAAAATTATTATTTAGGAACGATAAATAATCTAAGAAACCATTTCAATGCCTCCGAGCCACTGACACAGACACACACACACATACTTTCTCTTCATTTCTTTTTACTCGTTTACTATTTTCATCTATATTATATGATAAAATTGTATTTTTCTTGTTTTCTTGTGCATTCTCAATATAATGTAATAATGATTGTATATACAGGAGAAGACTCCATATGTTGGTAAAACTTGTGTCTGATCCTCTTTGTATCATTGATCAAATAAAATAATTATAAACTAAACTGACAACTGGGTGGATGATACACTCTACAACTACCATTACACCAGCATAGCTGTCGACCAGTCGATAGTAATAACAACGTAATATAATTAATAATATGGTGCCTCCGAGTCACTGACAACTGGGTGGATGATACACTCTACAACTACCATTACACCAGCATAGCTGTCGACCAGTCGATAGTAATAACAACGTAATATAATTAATAATATGATGCCTCCGAGTCACTGACAACTGGGTGGATGATACACTCTACAACTACCATTACACCAGCATAGCTGTCGACCAGTCGATAGTAATAACAACGTAATATAATTAATAATATGGTACCTCCGAGTCACTGACAACTGGGTGGATGATACACTCTACAACTACCATTACACCAGCATAGCTGTCGACCAGTCGATAGTTATAACAACGTAATATAATTAATAATAGTAAGTCTTACCATAGGTACAAAGGTGTAGACGTATAAAGTGAAATTTACTTACAATTTGAAAACTGAATAATCTGTGACTAGAAAGATTTCTATTGCGTATCGACCAATCGCTCGCCGTTTTCGTATTTTGTCATCTTTCAGATGTTGGTATGACAAGTCATCTACACATAATAGATAGAACAGAATCAAATATAACAAATACATAGCACATTCCAGATACATGTAGGAACCGCATCGGTAGCGTAATCGTTAGAGTTCTGGTCTAGAGTTAGGTATATCGTGGATTCGAGCACATTCCAGATACATGTAGGAACCACATAGGTACCGTAATCGTTAGAGTTCTGGTCTAGAGTTAGGTAGATCGTGGATTCGAGCACATTCCAGATACATGTAGGAACCGCATCGGTAGCGTAATCGTTAGAGTTCTGGTCTAGAGTTAGGTATATCGTGGATTCGAGCACATTCCAGATACATGTAGGAACCACATAGGTACCGTAATCGTTAGAGTTCTGATCTAGAGTTAGGTAGATCGTGGATTCGAGCACATTCCAGATACATGTAGGAACCACATAGGTACCGTAATCGTTAGAGTTCTGGTCTAGAGTTAGGTAGATCGTGGATTCGAGCACATTCCAGATACATGTAGGAACCACATAGGTACCGTAATCGTTAGAGTTCTGGTCTAGAGTTAGGTAGATCGTGGATTCGAGCACATGTGGCTGGAAAGCAAAGACTATAAAATTGGAATGTGTTGCTTTATCAGGTTAAGTATTCATCAAATATAAGGAATAAAATTGCCTGCAACAAAAGTAACCCGGTAGACATATCGTTCCACCCGGACACACTGATCCCGAGCTTTCCTCTTGTTCCTTGATGCTGTGTGCTTAGCTGAGAAACAGCAACCTCCAATTTTATAGTTTTTGGTTAGACCCGAAACGGACTTCGATATAGCGCTCAATTGTAGTATACACTGTATAAGTATTTCTGGTTCTACAAAATACTGGCCGCCTTCAACAAGTAGACGAGTATGTCAAAGGTTGCATATGGAAATTGAAAAAGGTTTCTTATATTAGATTACAGCCGCCTTAAATGTTTCAACGGGGCGATTCATAAATATCCAGTCTGATATCGAGGGCATGTTTCATGATTGTCTCAAGCGTGGCTTAAGTATGTCATTTGTAGTAATGAGTAGGTCTTGCATACAATATATATATAATTTTATTAATATATTACGCAGAATAATGGTAAAAAAAAGTATTTGGATTCCATGTCAAGCAACTGGTTCATTGAGCAATATTTCAGCTATATTCAGGACGAGAACAAGCTTAATAGTATATACAAAGTATATAGGAAAAAAAGCCGGGTTATGTCAACTTTAAACTGCCACTGAAAAAGTACGGAGAGTTGGATAGAAAAGAAAACATTAGTCTTTTGTAGCGCTACAATGCACATGCACTTTTTCTTTTCGAAATCAACAGATGAGATCTTTAGTTTGGAGGGAGTGTGGCAAACACGTTACCCATTATGATCTACTCTCATGCTCAATGTATTATAACCTACCAACCATCCATCGCGAGGGGTCCTCATATGAGCAGCTCTGAGATCTTGAGCCCATGTAACCATCATTAATGCTCAGAAGGAACAATTTGATTTGATAGTTTATGGTTTATTGTGTTTAACGCCACTTTCAACAATATTTCAGTTATATCGTGGCGGTCAGATTTATTGGTTGCGGAAACCGGAGGACCAGGAGAAAACCACCGACCTGTCGTAAGTCACTGACAAACTTGATCACATAATGGTGTATCGCCTGAACAACTTGAAGATGAAGTCATACATAATTAAGATAGTATTAAACATGTCTCACCAACTATCTGAAAATCATTTCCATATCCGGTTGTCGACTCTGACTTTGATATGTGATGCAGTAGGTTATCTGTTCGATTGCTCGAATCATCCGGTGTGATGAGATGCATAGCACTTTCAAACATGAATGTTCCTGTCTATAATTAAAAACAACAATCATGTCAAACAGTTTACACGAGTAGTTGATTAAGAAGAGGCTAAAGATACCAAAGAGGTAATCAGAATTCGAAGACGAACAGACCACACAATGACCAAAACAAAACGGTCAAAAGGACAAATAATGATGTACAAAACATACACGTACAACTAAAGATCAAGTAACACAAACCCCACTAAAATCCTTAAGTGAATTTATGTGCTCCGGAAGGGTATGTTGTCATATGCAATCTTTATCACAGTATTCAGTATAGTGGCGAATGTGGCGGAAGTAGTCAGAGCTTCAGAAGAAAAACAATGAGCGCACCACTTACGAAATCGTGGCTAAATAGGTGGAAGTAGTCTGGTCAGAACGCCCGGAGAAAGGCAGCGTGTGCACAATTTATAATACTAGTCAAACACAATTGAAGATGGGTTGTGTGCGATATCATGGCGTATTAATAAAATTATTGATGATCTATGGCATCTTATGAATAGACTACATCTCCCAGACTCATTGTTATGGACATTATTTATGTAGCTTATATTTTTTTTTCTATCACCAACAATACTTTTCCCAGATTTGACTATTTGAATAAAAAGACGGGTGTTTTATCAGGAACTAGAACTGATTACCTTCGCGAGAACATGGGTTCACCTTCGGTTTTTATTGAATCCGCGCTCCTCATTCTTCTATTTATCTGTGTTGTGTGGGGTTTTTGGGGGGAGTTTTTCCGTTGTTCTGCGTCTTGCGCCCAATGTTGCATGCGTATCTGGATTATTCATTTTTGATTACCTTTTCGGTTTTCTCAGCGATTATTTGCTACATAAATTTAGAGTAAAAACAATCATGCAAAAGATATACTCCTAAACATTTCCCCACGCAATGAACAAATGTCATGTCTTTTTTGGACAATTATGATATCTCAGATTAGCATAAAATAAGCAAAACATTCGACGAACACTAGCAGCAAAATTGTATTCGCTACAGCGTTTATGTCATATATATACAGTCAAACCTTTATTAAGAGGTCACATTTGGGACAAAGAAAAAATGGCCTCATAAGACAGGTGAACGCTTAAAAGAGGTTTAATTCATATGAAATGTTCTATGACAGGACTAGAAAAGGTGACCTTTTAATACAGGTGACTGCTTAATAGAGGTCACCGCATGGACAGGTTTGACTGTATATATATAATACTTAATTTAAATAAAACTACAGCTATTCTGACTCACCATACTAAATGTCAAACAATGTTCTTTACAATCTACATATATAGATGCACCATTATCTATGTCTTGATAATATCTCTGTGTTGGCTGTAGCTAAACATTGAGTATAAATATAAATGAACTGAAAATGTAGAACTGGTGTTGATAGCATTGTCTTATTACTGTAACAATAAATATTGACCTTCTAATGCTTCCGTAGTCTGTATACCACAGCCTTTATTTCTCTACTTACTTCTCTTTTCTTGTTCGCTTCAGCACATTATAATAAAATGCAAGACAAAAAAAATACCACATTGTCGGAACAATTCCAAAATTCAATTAAAAACAAATCATAAAAGACGCAATATCAATATTCCTACTATTACCACATGTAAACAAAATCCCTATATAATCAACCAAAACCGTATTTTTTCAAAATATTATTGTGAAGTCATTTCTGGATAGATATTAACAAATGTTACACCAAGACATTCAGAATTGTCTATATCTTGATTGTTTATTTACTCATTGTGTTGTTATGGGTGGGTTTTATTTGTACATAACTTAAACATAACAAATAAAAATTGACTTTGATTTTCCTATATATTTCAACTAAAAATAAATCCTAAAAATTAACAATCCTGTTTGAATTATGTACAAATAAAAACCACTCATATAAACATAATGAGCAAATAAAAAATCAATACACTGACAATTCTGAATGTTTTGGTGTAAAATTTGTTCAAATCTATCCAGAAATGACTTCACAATAATTTTTTGAAAAAATTTGGTTTTGGTTGATTATATAGGGATTTTATTACATGTGGCAATACTTTTGGCCACATGCTGTAACACACAAATACATGATCGCTTACTTTCCTGGCTTGGTACGGGTACTTCAAGAAAATAGTGACGGGTTCAAACTAGTGTTATGGACCCACATCTCCTCTGTTAGTGAAATGATGCGGTTATTGCCAGTTCTTTCTTCATGTGAGTAAAATCACAAACCTCACATATTTCTAGCTGAACAGCAAACATTAATACTCTAATGCTTCCTTATTGCATACTACCATCACTTTTGTTCTTTCTTCATCAGTGAAAACCGCATCGGTGGTGTAATGATGAGCGTGTTTGCCTCGAGTGCTGTAGATCGTCGGTTCGAGACCCGGTCAGGATCGTGGTGTAATGATGAGCGTGTTTGCCTCGAGTGCTGTAAATCGTCGGTTCGAGACCCGGTCCGGATCGGTGGTGTAATGATGAGCGTGTTTGCCTTGAGTGCTGTAGATCGTCGGTTCGAGACCCGGTCCGGATCGGTGGTGTAATGATGAGCGTGTTTGCCTCGAGTGCTGTAAATCGTCGGTTCGAGACCCGGTCCGGATCGGTGGTGTAATGATGAGCGTGTTTGCCTCGAGTGCTGTAGATCGTCGGTTCGAGACCCGGTCCGGATCGGTGGTGTAATGATGAGCGTGTTTGCCTCGAGTGCTGTAGATCGTCGGTTCGAGACCGGGTCCGGATCGGTGGTGTAATGGTGAGCGTGTTTGCCTCGAGTGCTGTAGATCGTGGGTTCGAGACCCGGTCCGGTCAAACCACAGACTATGAAATTGGTATACATATGTTGGTTCTCCACTAAGCACACAGCAATAAGGATAATGTTTCCGAGTGGAGTGACATCTCCGCCCACGGACTGATGTTTCTGTAAGTTAACACTATGAAAATCCAACTAAGCCTGTTGATCTGATATAAAACTGACTTAATCATCATGATCATAATCTCATTGAAATGTACTTGTTATAGCAATGAGAAGAGATTGAAGACACCAAAGGGAGGTAATCAGAATCCGTAAATCGAAGAAGAATAGACAACATAGTGGCCAAAGGAAAAGTGACAAAAGGACAAACAACGATCTACAAAACATACATGTACACATAAAACTAGATATTGAGTAATATAGCTGAAAAATGGCACAATTGCTGTTAAACAACAATCACTCGTCTTTTCTTATTCGCGTCAGCACATTATAAAAAAATCAGTCTTAATGTTACAATTGTTATTGCTTTTTTGTGTGTATATAATTGCTCGCTGGACGTTAAGCACCAATCAATCAATCAATCATTTCTCGTAGGAAGCTACAACCGATATAGCCGAACAACAGATAGTGTAATATTATTATTTCCATTTCGCAAATCGAGAAGAAAATATTATGTATGTGTGGTTGGCGATTAAATGTTATCCTGGTTAACCGTTTCGGAATGTCTGTCACAAATGACCACGGATGTGTTTCGTTTGTCGTAATCATAATCATAATCCTCACGTATCACCGGTTTTATCACCAAAGTAACACGACGCATGTCACCTGTAGAGTAGGAACTGCTTACTCTTTCAGAGCATATGAGCCAGAGGCGGATCCAGGGGGGGGGGCGCACCCGGAGCGCCCCCCCCCCCCCCCCCCAAAATTGGAAAGAATATGATTTTTTGGTATAATCGTGATTATTCACACGAAATACCCAAAAAAAATTCCCGCCTCCTTGCGCTCTGCGCAATTTTTTTAAGTGTGCCCCCCTAACTTGAAATCCTGGATCCGCCCCTGTGAGCTCACCCCGTTCTTAAATGGAGTTCATGTTGCTCGATCTCTAGATTTTTGCATAGTGTTTTGTAGACCATTGCTTGTACTTTTGTTCTTTTTTCGTTTGGCCATTGGATTGTCTGTCCTTCTTCAATGTATGGATTCTGATTATCTCTTTGGCTTCCTCAAACTTTTCAGCCAGCATAAACCCTCTTAGCATTTACTTACGTTGTGTTTATGTGGAATTCTAACAACATTTCCGCCAACTGTTTGATAGACAGGTGGCAGTGATACTAACTTCTCATTTGCAATGAGCTTAAAAGAAACAATAGTATCCTTGAACTTGAATGTGGTGGCTAGTTTTTGTGGAAGACTAGACAATGATCTCTTCGTTCTACTAGAATCCTCCATCGAAAATGACACAACCACATTATCTGAAAAAAAGGTAAATTAAAATAACTAAATGTCGTAAAAACAAACACCACTTAGTTTTTGTCTATGTATGTATTGCTGTAGGAGATTCCATCAGCAAGAAGGGAGGGTTCGGATCTCAATAACCCGTTTTACCCCCACCACATTTGTGTGCCTGTCCCAAGCCAGGACCTGGATTTCCTACGTCATATGTTGTGGTCTGTTTTGTGTTCAATGATTTCAGTTAAGATGAGAGGTAACTGTTCTATTTGTAGATATTGGTGGAATTGATGACTATTACTGCTTATATTTTCCCATAATAATTTAAATGTCGTGGTCTCTGTTTGTGTTCAATGAGTTGAGATGAGAGATGATTGTTCGCTTTGTTGACATTAGAGCAAATATTGATAATTACTGTCTGATCATTCTGTTCATAATCAAATAAATTGAATAAGACGAAGATGTCCAGATGTAACGTTTATTTGTACTGTTAGACATATCAGAATCGAAATATTCGTGGACGCCAGAATGTGTTTTTGAGTTTTAACATGGGTTGGCAGAATATTAGTAAATTACTGATATCCCTCACTCCAACTCAAAACACATTCTGGCTTCCATGATTTATTTCTTAATTTGACATACAATGTTCCATTCACTGTGGAATGGAATGTAGATCATTGACCAAAATAGTAGGAAATAGTTGTCTTGTTATCCAATTTGGGATTTTTTTTTTAATTATCTTTGTTATTTACAATGTATGTCAATAGTGTAATATATACATATGCTTGTGTGTCCTCTGAAGAAGTGACTAGGCAAATACAGAAACATCGAGGTAATAATACGGATTGGTTTATAGTATTTAACGCCACTTTCAACAATATTTCAGTTATAATGGATAAAACTAGAAGCAACCTTCTACAGACCCATCACAATATCCCCCTTTTTATCCGATATATTGTGCATAAACTGTGTACTATGTTCATATCGGGTAGCGTATAGAAAGTCTTATTAGAGGGATTAGGGTTATGGTGTTTAACGCCACTTTCAACAATATTTCAGTTATAATGTATAAGACCCGAAGCAACCTTCTACAGACCCATCACAATACCCCCCTTTTTATCCGATATATTGTGCATAAACTGTGTACCATGTTCATATCGGGTAGTGTATAGAAAGTCTTATTAGAGGGATTAGGGTTATGGTGTTTAACGCCACTTTCAACAATATTTCAGTTTTAATGGATAAGACCCGAAGCAACCTTCTACAGACCCATCACAATACCCCCCTTTTTATCCGATATATTGTGCATAAACTGTGTACCATGTTCACATCGGGTAGTGTATAGAAAGTCTTATTAGAGGGATTATGGCTATGGTGTTTAACGCCACTTTCAACAATATTTTATTAGGGTAAAATATATATATTTGTTTATATTTTTATTTTGGAATGTAAACACATACAATGAGGTTATTTAAGCATGGTTATATATAAAATAGTCAGCACTTTATAGAACATAGTCTACCGTAAATTGTATTGTCTAATTGATCAAGATATCTCTGCTGTACGTACAAAACAAGTGAATGAACAATAAAGTGTTTATTGAACCAGGAACTAATTTTCTTTTCAAATCCCATTCATGGTTTACCCATTTAAATTATAGAATTGTAAAAAATGTGAATTTTATGAATATTTAAACAAGTACATTTTTTGTACTTAGAACTACAGGGGCTTGTCTCAAGTGTTAGGGGGAATGGTATTTAACGGTACTTTCAACAATATTTCGTGGCGGGCAGATTTATAGGAGGAGGAAACCGGAGGACCCGCAGAAAACCACTGACCTGTCACAAGTCACTGACAAGCATAATGTTGTATCGAGTACACCTCGACATGACCAAGATTCAAGCTCACGACTTTAGTGGTGATAGGAGCTGATTGCATACATAGTTGTAAATCCAACTACTATACGTTCACGATTAACGATAACCCCTCTTGTCTTCAGTACACACAGTAGTTCTAAACAAAATACATTGTGTTTGGAACGTCATGTGTACCGTTAAAATGGAAATATCATTTTAATCATAAAATAAAATTCACGTCTAGAAGTAATATTTTCTCACGAACTATAGTCTTCTTACTTTATTAAGTATATAGAGTAATAAAATGAATGAAGGCTGCAGAACCCAGTCAAAACAATTATAAGCCTAGCTGTATTAACCAGACCAAAGTTGTATTAATCTTTTTATCATATAGTTCCGAAAAAAATGTTTTACTGGACAAACAAATGTAATAATTAAAAGTTAATGACTTTATATGGAAGATTAATTGTGAATTTAAGAGATACATTTTCAGAACGCTATTTTCAAGGAAGAATATCTCTACCCCCATAAATATATATTTAATGGCAGCATTTCCTATGGAGGCATTTTGAAACATAGAACATTTAAAAGATGTGATTCCTTTGTGTTGTTTTTTATTTACCGTGAATCGTGACTAGGACATTGCTCATGAATCGTTCTCCGTGATAATCATCAATCATTTAACGTTTTTATTGATTGTTTTTAATTTGACCTTCTAGACGACATGTTTTCTTTCCTCTCAACTCGATTTATCAATAGTGCATGCATCCTTGCTGATTCTTGGTGACACATTTAGCATGGATGTAATAAGGGTAAAACGTAGTTTTAACAATTTACGTTGGTTTCATATTTTTCAAGAAGTGTGATCAGCAAAATTTACTTCCCGTGAACTGTGATTAATAAAATGTATTTTTCGTGAACCGTGATGAGACCCCTATCACCCACTCACCTTTATGTGTCATTTAATGTTTGGAAATAGACGACACCTGACATAACTTGCGAGAGATGCACTGTTATGGATTATTTGCATGAGACGCTCCTATGGGTCATCAGCCTGGTGTGTGATATTATGGCTAGTTTACTTCTGCTCGTTACTCATATGCAAAAACGATCGTACTAATTCTAAGTTATATATGATAAATATTAATATTCACGTGAAGGCATAAAACATAGCGTTTTGTAACCAAATAACAACATATCGACCAAGGGATGTGCAGATATATCGTTTATCAACATAAGCAAAGAGTAACGCCGCTCAACTGCAGGCTAGTGGCCGTTCATATTCAATTTTTTGCTTTGTTTTGTTTTGTTTTGCTTTGTTTTTGTGTTGTTTTTTTTTTTTTTGGAGCGGGGGGAGGGGGGGGGGGGTGGAGGATGTATGGGTTATGCTCATCGTACCAGCAATTCAAGGACACTACCCTAGCAAGCATATTAATTTTTACTTGTGGCAATCTAAAGCCTCCGCAAATAGACCCATCAGGCTCAACTATTTTATACGACCGCATGTTTTATTTGTTCGTATTATGGTACTGACGTATCGACAGCTACGATAACTTACTAGTGAATCTTATCAAATCCTTCTGAAATTTTAACGCTTAGTCCTTGAAACAACGTTAAAAGACTAAGCATTTAGGATTTGGGGGATTATTGTTTTCCCTTCGAGTAATATTTTTTTCACACGAAATAAGAAAGAGATTATTTAAGTGATCTGAAAAAAAATCTGTAATTTTTCTTTTCACATTTCAACAAAAGTTCTTTTTGAAAACTACGGTGTCATTTTATGTTGGTTTTTTTTTTAATGTTTCAAGATTTTTTTCTAAAAAGAAAATTTGGCGACAGAATAAAAACAGGCTGCCGCAACACCCCAGAAAAGTTTAATATGTTTTCCATAAGAATGAAATAATAACACAAAGTACAAATAATGTAAAAAAAAAATTTCAATATTTATATGTAAATAAAAATTACCTTGGTGACCAGAGTTGTAGGATGAAGGTATATGAAGACAGTGGATTAGACAGAAATTCGACAGAATTAACATAAACTCCACTAATCCACTCAGATAACGTGAATTCATAATTCTGATTATAGATCCACAATTGACATTATCTAAGATTATCCATCAGCGACACAATTCAGAAATACACACATACTGTAAAGCGTAATCTGTTGTTTTTTTCTTAATTAACTACATTTTGTGCACTAATTGCTATTTTGTAGGAATTTAGACATGTACATACATTTCAGTACGATCACAATGTACTGTATATTAATATTTCACAAAATCTTTGTAGTATATAGTATATCTTTACATTTTTAAATCATGTTGGTGAATTTAACACCGGGTATACTAACACGCGTCTATTGTTTTAAATGTTTGTTTATTGTTAGATTTTTTTAATTCAATAACCGGTATTTAACAATGGCTTTGTCAATGCATTATGTCTTTTTGTTAAACACTTGTATATTTTCAATTAAACTGTAAACAGACATAAATGAATGGTTTATTAATTATGAATTATGTCTTGTTATAGCTTTAAGTTTGAATTACACGTTAACATTTTTCTGTTTTTCCTTGTGTCATTTGTAAATTTTTCTCATAATTTTATAGGTTTGTTTGTTTGTTTGTGTGTTTGTTTGATGGCGTTTAACACCACTTTCAACAATATTTCAGTTATATCGTGGCCTTTAGTTTTATAGGTGGAGAAAACCGGAAAACCCGGAGGAAACCACCGTTCTATCGCAAGTCACTGACAAACTTTATCACATAATTTTGTACACCTCACCCTGATCGAGATTCGTGAAAGGCACTGATTGCATAGGTAGTTTTAATTCCAACTACCATACGATCACGGACATGTCGGTCCTTATAACTTGCTCGCTTCGAGTGCCGTAGCTCGTGAGTACGATACCCGGTGGAATCAAAAGATTTAACTTCACTTTAATTTTTGTTTGGTCATTTGCCAATTTTATTTCATAATTTTATGTGTAACGTGTTGGCATTGAGTGCGGTAGGCCATGAGTTCGATCCCTGTTGTGGTCAAACCAACCACTATTAAATGTGTATCTTCCTGCTTCCTTACTAGGCATGTAGGAATAAGGAGAAAGAGCAAAGACTGGTTGGCTGGGAATAAAAATAATGTGTTCGAATGGAGGGACACGTCTTGTTTACCTGTGGATTGTTGATTCAGTAAGCTAGCACTTTACTAGTGCAATTAAGCGTGTATGAAAAGTGAATTTAAATAGTGATGATAAATATCCCGCCAACGAGCGACTACATCTCATCATAAACCATTGGACACACAAATGACAACAACATATGGCGTTAGAAATCAAGGTCCTGGCTACGGACAAGCAAAGCAAAACATGCATGGTTGGTTCACAGGCGCATGGGGCATGGATTTCGTTTCCTCCTCCCCCTTTTCTCTACTACCCCCCCCCCCCTTTTTCAAAATTTTCATATAAATCATTCCTTTTTCAAAATTTTCATAATCATTCGTTTTTTCTTCATTTGACAATATCAGTAGACGTCATACATCATGAATAATACATGTATTCTGTGTCCACATTTTTTCGACTGATACAGTATAAGAGTGAATAATACATGTATTCTGTGTCCACATTTTTTCGACTGATACAGTATAAGTCTCTTATACTGTATCAGTCGAAAAAATGTGGACACAGAATACATGTATTATTCATGATGTATGACGTCTACTGATATTGTCAAATGAAGAAAAAACGAATGATTATGAAAATTTTGAAAAAGGAATGATTTATATGAAAATTTTGAAAAAAAGGGAGGGGGGGTAGTAGAGAAAAGGGGGAGGAGGAAACGAAATCCATGCCCCATCCGCCTGTGGGTTGGTTAAGCCGCAGTTAATGTGATTCCATTCCTCCTCCTATTCTCAGTCTAATCCAAATCAGACGCTACCATCTCAACAAAAGTAACTTGTTCTCATCATGGTAGATATTACTCCCTTCGCGTTAAAACAACAATCACTCACTTAATCACGTCCATTTACATCAACACAATGTCTTGATAAAGTTATTTAGAAAGTACTATATAATAGAATAGAATAGAATATATTTTATTGCCTAATCATAGGGCCCACATGAGGCATCATTAACAATACAAACATTCATGATTGATAAATGAGACATACACAAAAAAGAAAGAGGACATAGTTTAAGGTTTTTATATTTCTAAAAATATAAATATAATTATTATTATTCAGTGGATCATGTTCTGGTTTGTCCCCTATATCTCAGATCCAGTGTGAAACTTTACATATATTGCATATTCCTTAACAAATAGTAAACCTGCTAAATACACCAAGGGGCGGTGCTTCTGACACACCCTATCTGATAATTGCATTTTCTCACAATTATATAGTAAATAATTATATATAATATTAAATACTTATCACATACTATATGAGATTACTAAGAAATATCATTTTTGTTGAAGATTTCAGTATATACATCCTCCATATTTAATTTAATTTTTGTCCGTCTGGTTGCCTAATAATTTTCGACCAAAGAGAGAAAAAAAATAACATGAATATAAAATATTAAACTAGCTTTGCACAGCGAAGTACATGCTGTATAAAAGAAGACAAAACTAATTAGAGACGAAAGAAGAACAATCGTTTTGATAGCCAATTTCAGCAATTATTGACTTTTACTGAGAGTACGTTGAGAACCAGCTCAGAAGCTGACCGGTGAAATCCCCGATTTTCAGTATGTCGGGAAACCCTACCACTCGATGACAGCATTGGTGCGAACACATACCAGGGTTGATGACCGGAAGTGAATAAAAGTAACCACCCGGACACCTAGGCACTGAAGATGTACAATTAGCGCCAATTGATGACAAAAATGTGCATAACCTTTCAATCTCCGCACAAAGAATTATGGGTATCCTACGTCAATCACTATCACTTCTTCCACATCACTGGCTGACATCATGAGAGATATCTCACATGGCGGTTAAGCCAAGTGGCTGTAGTGATCGTATGGTAGTTTGATTTACAACTACCTGTGCAATCAGTGTCTATCACCACTAATGTTGTGAGTACGAATCCCGTACATGGCGAGGTGTACTCGATACAACATTATGTGATAAAGTTTGCCAGTGACTTGCGACAGGTCGATGGTTTTCTCCGTGTACTCCGATTATCTCCCCAATAAAATTGACCACCACGATATAACTGAAATATTACCATAAACCATAAACCGGTTTAACCATGTCTTCATATTCTCTGTTTACAAACAAAACGGGTTCCAGTCAAATGACATAAATTTGTAGTCCCGCAGTAAAGAGGATGAGCCTATGTTCTGACTTGTTGCAGAGGGGAGGAGCCTATATTCTGACCTGTTGCAGAGGGGAGGAGCCTATATTCTGACCTGTTGCAGAGAGGAGGAGTCTATATTCTGACTAGGTGTAGTGATACGGCACTAGCTACGGTTCTCTTTGAGACGAAGAGTGATAGCATTTTGCCAAGTTAAAATTTTAAATAAAGAACACATAATTAAGTTTTAAATAAATATTGTATTCAAATTTTAATCTGGCAACAACTGGACAATTATATACAAAACATGGGAATATGTAATTTTATAACAGAATATGATAATAAATTACATGAATAAGAATATAAATGCTTATACAACCAATGTAAAAAAAAATCCTAATAAGGTATTTTATACCCATCTACTTGTACAATGATATACATATATAAATCACAATACATTTCTTTTGTGAACACAAAAAATGTGTATATAATGGATGGTCGTTACTCTGATGTGTGGTCAGGGAAAGTGAAATTTACACTTTAGGACGAGTTCAGGTGGAGTTAGATTACCGATTTGACTCGAGTAACATGCAACATTCGAGTTTTGGCTCCGAACCAGATATTTAAAAGCACAATTTTGATTGGTTTGGTGTCACTCGAAAGCTGCGAGAGTATAACATTGGAACGTACCAGAGATTTGAAAAAATGATATAAGCGACCAAACCCTACTAAACTCCAGAGGTCTAACCGAACTCGCCCAAAAGTTTGGAAAAGGACTTATATGCCATCTTGTGAGAGAAAAAATAGAATACTATACTTCTATAACAAAAATAGAAACAAAAAGTAATCCATATTTATAAATATTATTACATCCATGCCACCCCTCTGCAAAACACAAACAAAATGTCTCTTTTTGAGATCAAGTTTTTTTTATAGAAATTACCACTGAAAAACTTGTCAATTCTATCGACAGAAAATGTATTTGGAAAAAATTTAATATATTTACACCATATAAATTACTATAATTTTCTTGGTTCTGTCTCTCTAGTTATTGCTCCATTAAGATACCACTCTTGAACAATTTCATCTAAATAAAATACGACCCCCTCCCCTTTTTGCATGTTCTGCAGACGCTAAGACACAGCCTTATACATATGCAATGTAAGTATATTGTGTCTATGCTATCATGTCTTGTATGTAAACCAAATGTTAGATGTACACGCAAAAATGCAAAACAAAAAACATTGGACAATTTGGAAGACTTTCGTAGACGGGGTATCTACAAGGAGGTTCGCGTTCGACTAGAGCCTATTGCGCTTTGCTCTACATAAGTCACAGGGTACCAGGAGACTTCATACATCAAGTAGACTATTAATCAGACAATCGTAACTACTCGGCCATTACTTTTCACATGTCAGTTACATAAAAGTTTGATAAAGTTATATTTTAAACAATTTTCTATATTTCAATTATTTTCATGGATAAAAGTTAAAGTTTTGATTAGTTTTGCATGATTCGATTTTACTTAGTATGTCTTCCATATTGGATTTTCGTGGACTATATTTTTGTGCGGCTTATCTTAACTTAACTTCCGGCAAACAATTTAAAAAGAATTTCTACTATACGTACGAGGTTATTTGTAGGGTAGCGAGAATGGCCGAGTAGTTACGATTGTTAAACAGATTGTCTATACTAGGCAGTAAATGCACAGGTTGCAGGATAAAATGTTTAAAAATGCATGAAGGACGAAAGCAGTTTTTTGTACGTTTTCCCCGGAAGAAATGAAGTAAGTAGACATTCATTACGTTTTGATATTTGATTAAAAGGGGGTATCAATGTTTTGATCTTATGATAATGTCCACTATACTTTAAACAAGACAAGACAAAAATTAAGATTTTGACAAATTCAAATTGTATCCAATATTATGGGACATGTGGGCATTCGTTCTATTAAAGGATTAATATCAATGTTAAATATTTGTCCTCATATACACATGGCTATTTTTAGCGCATCGGTGATGTAATGGTCATGCGTGCTCGCCTCGAGTGCGGTAGAATCTGGGTTCAATCCTCTGTCGGTTCAAACTAAAGACTATATAATTGTTATTAGTTTCTTCTCCACAGTATTAAAGAGTAAGAGTATGGATTGGCATGCTCGGAATCAGGATAATGTGCCCGAATGGATCGACATGCCGCCCTACCCGCAGGACTGTTGTTTCTGTGAGCTATAACTATACAAATCCCTCTAAGGGAGTTGGTCTAGTACAAAGCGGATATCATCAACATCATCTCATCGAAATATAACTTGTTCTCGCCATGGTATAGCTGAAAAATTACTCATTTAGCATTTAAAAACAGCTACAACTCAGTCACTCACTCCTCATACACATGATTATTTACAAAAGAGTTTTACCTGTTACCATCTATGATTACAAGAATAAGAAATGTGAAGGAGCAGTTACTACATTTGTATATATATCATTTTATATTATACAAATGTACTTTACGTTTTTATTTTCCCTATTTGTCTTTGTTAGCGCAGCCGGTCAATATAACGTTATATGGGCCGAGACTGGACTGCCTCGTTTTCGATTCGGTTCCGGAACGGTACCTGCATTATTATTTTAGATAAAAAGTATAATATAGCAAATAGTTCATGTCACTTCGGGTCATATGGCTGTATATGGACCGATCCGTCACCAAAACAATATTATATGGACACTCGCTGAGTCCATATAACATTTTTTTGGTGACGAACCGGTCCATATACTGCCATATGACCCTCAGTGCCATGAACTATTTGCTATATATACACTGGAAATAATAGGGGAAAAAACATACATATGAATTAAGGTAGAGAGACTGACACTAGTCACATGACTTAAGAATATTGAATAAAAATGTGGTAATAATTATTACTTATGTTTGCAGTATTTCTTACGAGGTATTTTGCTTTTTGAATTTTCTACGTATGATTTGTACAATTTCTCAAATTAAACTAAAATACAAATTTAATACAGTAATTTCTTGGCAATAATATATTATATGTGTAAAATGCTATATGAAGCATTTCGTCAAGGGAGGTAATTCATGTCTCAAATGATATTAGAATATGAGGAGATTTGCATGTTTTTTGTTAAATATTGAACTTTTTAATATTATGACCCCAGACTTTCCTTACACTTCTAAAAATAAAACAAAATGCACCATATTATATCAAAAATTTGGAAAATTTTAATGACAGGATTGTTCGCTATTCAAGAATTTTGAGGATAATTTATACATTTCACATACAATGCATTATAAAAGTAGAAGATTTAAATGCTTTATATCTTGAAAATTAGTCTGGTGACCTATATTTTTTAATTAAATTCCTTAAAGTCTGCCACAAAAGCAATACATCTGGCAAGTTTTAAGGAAATTCAATGACACATTATTTTAGTATGAAATGTGGGTCTCTACCTTAAAGAGTGCAAAATTAGCTCTAAAAATGTACTTTTCCTGCCCTGGAAGAATTGTAGACAGCTTATTTTGCTAACTATATCACCTAGAAAGGATAGCTTTCCCTTACAAACATTATCTTTGCCTGTTTTATTTTCATTTATTCAATGTCTTATTAAAAAAAGTGAAAAATGTGGACATTTTTAATGAAATTTACAAAAAAGGGTATGTCAGGGTGTCTTTCTAAACCCCTAACTTTTTTTTTGCCTGGAAACATATCTTTATTTATTAATGATATGGAGCATGGATATAAGTAATGTGATATAACTTTTTTTTTTAAATTCATTGACACAATTTTTTTCTATTCCACTTTAAAATCAAATTTTGTTGGATTTCACCGAAGACAGTTACAGGTTATATTGCCAAAAAAGGGTAGCCATTTTGAAAAAAAAAATGAAAAAATTATAAAAATGTATGTCTTAGATATTCCAAAATATTCGTTTATCATATCATACTCTGATAATTAAAAAAAAATTATATGCTATTTTTTTTTTTTGGTATCTTAATGACGGAGAAGTGAGAAAAAAAATTTGGACTTTAGAGGGGGGTAACTCTTTCAGGGAATATTTTTAAAATAATACTGGAAACCTTTTCTCAAATTTTGATATTTTGTTAGGTACATCCCAAAGAACAATATATATGAAATTCAAAAAAATTCATTGACTAGATTTGTCTTGCCCATAGTGTCCTTCTCTACCTTAATAATGAAGACATCAGCTGAGATTGACCATGAAATGTTTTCTGAAAAATAAATGGATATATCTGAAGAACAAAATCTGATGTGCTTTTTTGATTTACGTTTTTGAACATTAAAAAAGACTGAAGAACATACTTCGACGCTAATTAATGTATTTAATGACGGATTAATGAAATGAAACTTCGAACATCAACTGCTTGAAGACATTCGCTTTGTGAAAAAAAAACATTCACACTTTCGACAACGTATTGTTGTCATTTCAGGCACATTTTTCAGAAAGAGTTATCTTTCTTTGCACAATACACCAACTAATAATAAATACAGAATAAAAAAACAGTAGTAGTCTATCAATAACTTACTCATCAATATTTCTTATCACCGTTAATGCAATATCATGTGGTATTCATAAATTGACGGATTTGAATACATTTTTTTTCTCAAATATCAAGAAAAATAGTATTAATAAGAGAAGAGGACCAAGTGCGGATTTATTTAAAAAAAAGAGATTCACAAAATCTTTCTTTGATGAAAAATAATACTGATATAAAGATGAAATCCGGATCACCATTGAGCTCACAAATCTATTTCTGTTTCTGGGTCCTATGTTCAAATTAATTTTCATTTACTTTTGTTCTTTCTTTTAGATTTTCAGATTTTTGATATTAAATACAATTTATTATTCAGTACACATGCTACGATTACTTAGCTGTATTGTAGGCCCCTGGGCTAGATCATATGAGGCACCGCTGATGATTAACAAAAACACAAAGTCAAGATTCTTGAAATCAGTTCTGCATTTACAAATGAAAAAACTTCTTCCCATCTAATTAATTTCACTTAATCTCTGAAGGACTTCAGCTGGTGGAAACCCCTTTGCTGAAGCCCACAAAGGCCATGCCTTAATCCGGCAGATTGTTTAGTATTTGTACGGAATTGTTTCAGAACCAAAAATTCATTGTGTCAGTCAATATATGAATACATATATCACACGTTTTACCAGTCAACAATTGTACAACTATCACATGTCTAATATCTAATAACAACCCTGACTACAAATAAACAATAAATAAACACACAACCTGCTACAAAATGAAACAAAAACTTCAACAATAAATAGTTTTAAATGCAACAAAATATAATCACATTCATTATAACCATTTTATAACGGTCTAATCAAAATTCGATCTCCTCAGTTGACCCCCCTTTTTTTCTGTGTTGCTCTACACACAGCTATCAAGAGAAAAAAATGGGGTGAACGAGAGGAGATCTAATATTAATTTAATTGTATCCTATCACCTCATTCGTGTTATTGTCCATATATAATAATAATAAATATAAGATTCCCATCCATCATGTTTTTCAGGTCCTTTAGACATCAAAGATATTATTATTGCCACAGAGGGTTGTCCTCATGACTTACTAGTTCTAACAAAATACCTATTCTACATACTGCTCCTTCGCTGAGTAGTATATAGTAGGTGATTTTTATAACTACATTTTGCCCTGGAGACACACCCGTGTGATTTTTGCCAGTCATATTATGCATCTACAGTACTAGCAAGATGATTCTGATCAAAATCACTCTTTCTGGTGATTTTTCAAAGTACAGCCACAGTGAAAAACTCTGAATATGGAGTGAAACACCAGACAGTAACATCTGGAATACAGATCTGACAGAGTCGTATATACACGTGTCATATCTGAAAAATACCAATAATCACAGTGGAAACCTGTAACATAGTGTTCCACTGTGATCCTGGGGCCGTCGTTTTCGTGATCGCATGGTGGTTGGATTTACAACTACCCATGCAATCAGTACCTATCACCACTAAAGTTGTGAGTTCGAATCCCACTCCGGTGCTTCAACATTATGTGATAAAGTTTGTCAATGACTTGCCACAGGTCGGTTGTTTTCTCCAGGTCCTCCGGTTTCCTCCACCAATAAAACTGACCGCCACAATATAACTGAAATATTGTTGAAAGTGGCGTTAAACACCATAAACCAAACAAGCAAACAAGCAAACAATCCACTGTGATCCATTGATGCTACACCACAGTGTTTTCTAACAGATACACCTTGCCAGTACTGTAATATGTTATTTGCCTGAGTATCACATATATTTAACGTTCGGAATTGAAAAAAATGAAAAGTCCAGGGATTGGATTGCACAAACCTCAATTAAATTTAAGTCTCAATTAAACGTTAAGCGTAAATTAATTCCATGTACATTTCAAGTAACTTTAAGTGTCAATTAAGTTTTGAATGGTACTTAAATTTAAATAAGGTTTGTGCAACCCGGTCCAGAATTTTGGACTAGGATATATTTGTATACAGACTAATCATAATGAAAAGGAGAACATTGAAAATAACGAAGATAAGTATATAAAAACAGTGAAGCAGATAGCTGATATTGATATATGGATATATATGGAACTCAATCACAGAAAATAATGCTTTCGGTTACTCATAGAAACGTGTTATTCAAAGAAAATGAAATCTCATTTTAGGGCCCGATCAATTTAGCATCCCTCGAGCTATAATTTTGTTTTCACACGAAACAAAGAGCAGGTTACTTTTTTGACGAATTGTACTATTTTTTCAAAATTTTCCCAAATTTTCTTGTACAACTGCAGGACCAGATTGTATATATTTTGTATCTTTGAGGTCAATTTTTTTTCAATAAAATTTGGCGACTATTTTTTTAAAAGAATAAAATAGCCCTCGCCCCCATCCCCACAAACATCAAAAATCTAAATGAGTATCCCTTAAAGGTGCACGAGAGCAAAGACCATCTGTTTTTTGTATACAATAACTTGTATACAAGTAAGTAAAATGCATAAAAAGAATAATTAAAACTTTGTAACAAATTACAAACTTTCCCGGATTTGGAGAGAGAAATTATTAAACACAGGGGAGACTACTTACAATTGCTATCATAACATGAACTTAGAACCAATCAACCATATGAATATGTATGTACAATGTAAAAATAGTACCAAGATTCACAAAAATATGACTGATAGCACCCATAACCACTGATAGCATCAACTATTACAATAATACTTAAAAATGTTAAAAAAAAACAATGAAAAAAATAACAACATTCACTGGGGCTTTACTACCAGATACTTTAACAGTTTATAATTAACATTTTTATTTTATTTTTTGAAATGTTGTTTCAACAAAACGGTTTTCTTTCATTAACTTTAAACTTTAGCGGTTTTTCAATCTATTTTTTTTAAAGCTGTTTCATCAAAATCCTTTTCTTTCAACAACAATAAATTTAACAGTTCTTAAATATATTTCTTGAAATACTGTTTGAACAATGTGTTTTTCTTTCAACAACTTTACATACTTTCACAATTTTTAAATCTATAACTTGAAATACTGTTTGAACAAATAGTTTTTTTCTTTTAACAATATCTATTTTAACAGTTTTGAAACCGATTATTTGAAATGCTCTTTCAATAAAACGTTTTCTTTCATCAACTATAAACTTATAAATTTAACGGGTTTTCAATCTATTATTTGAAATGCTTTTTCACCAAAACATTTTTCTTCCAACAACTATACATTTTAACAGTTTTTAAATCTATTTGTTGAAATACTGTTTCATCAAAATGTTTTTCTTTCAACAACTAAATCTAAATCTATTACTTGAAATACTGTTTTAAAAAAACATGTTTTTCTTTTAACAACTTTGTTGAATTCTTTTCCTATTAAGAAAAGAAAGCTTAAAAAAACAATGATGGTCAACAAATCCACCATCATAAACAAAAACTAATAATTATGTAAATATCAAAAGAAGGACTACAATTTTAAACCAAAACCTACGAGTCTAAATAGTATAGCTATACAATTCCTCCTCCTGTAAATATTTCTATTGTGGGGTACATTTAAACAATAATAAGCTTAAAATAAGAAGCTTATTGCGCGGATGTCTGCAAAGATGAAAAAATACAATGTTGATATCTTGAATTATATACCGAACTTCGTAAGGCACCGGCCATTTAACCTTTAGGGTGGATGGGGGAAATGAGGACCAACCCTCCCGAGCAACATGTTTTTTTCACAAAATTTCACACATTCAGATTATTTTTTGAACATGAAAAATCAGACATGGTTTTATTCAATTTTACCAACATTTCTTGTTCTGCAGGGTGAGATTATTTTCAATCATTATTTTTTGCATCCGCTTCAGGTCACTATATTTTTTCCATATAAAATATGGCGATAGAAATAAAAAAAATAGCCCCTCCCTTTCCCTCGTAAAAGTAAAATGGTCGGTGCCTAATATGACAAAAATGCAAAATTACAGTATTTTCAATATGATGGTGACTATGATAAATGGTAACGACGTGTCATCTCTGTATGATACATGCAGTGACATGTGTAAATACATACATATGTATCAAGGCATATCTTTTACCAATGACGGCACATGTGTTCTTTGGAATTGCTATAGTATTAAACATATTAGTTGTCAGAGATGTTTATGTACCATTAAACACATCCCAGAGTGAAAAAACAAAGAAATTACCATGATCATTATATAAATGCACTAATTCCCCCTTTTCGCGTTTTTTTCATGTTTTTTGCTTATTTTCTTTTTTCTCAGTTTTTTTCCGTTTCTATTTGTTGTTTATTTTAAACTAAATATTACAGAATCAAACATTATCCCAATGTTTTGTTGTTTTTTTTCTTAACAACTTGCTAATATTTATGGAGTAATTTTGAAAGAAAAAGATACAGCCAAACCTGCTCATGCAATCACCTCTATTAAGCAGTCCCCTGTATTAAAATGTCACCTGTATTAAGCAGTCACTTGTATCAAAAGACCACATCTTTAGTGTACTTCATAAAAAGTTTCAAAAGAATTAAACCTCTTTTAAGAGGTAACCTGTTTTAGAAGACCACATTTTACTTTTCCTAGAGGTGACCATTTGCAACAGGTTTGAATGTATACTCCTAAGAAGATAATATATCGACACAGTTTGTTATAATGGTACATAAGTTTCTCCAAATACAAATTGCATATATAGATACAAATAAGGCTACACAATATGTTCATTATTTTTGGCATTGACACAGTTTGTCTATCCATACCTTTCTGTCAATACTGAATCTCAGATTGACCAAACAATTAATAGTCTGATGAACCACTATATCCCTTGTGCTTCCGGAACACATAGGGAGCATGTGTTGTTTTATCTATGCTTCCGGAACCTATTGGGAGAATTCCATTCACATGTTTTGTTCTTACTTGTGAATGTCACTATCACAATTAATGGAAACCAAGAGTAAAACAAAATATCTTATATTTAATTTTACATTTGATCTATATCATAGTCATATTGTTCATTATAATCTATTTAATAGTATTATAACGTGCACTAAGGGACCGATCATTACACTTTCTTTTTGGGGGGAGAGGGGCCAATAAAGTTTTTTTTAAACGAAACAAAAATCAGATTATCAAAATGTTGCCATTTCTTTCAATTTGGAGTAGAATACTTATATATGTATCTCATGTCAATTCATATATTTTTCAATAAAATTTTGCGACATCATAATTATTTCAATAAAGCCCCCCCCCCTCTTTTTCCCTCTGCAAACCCCGAAAATAACTTACCGCTCCCGACGATTAGTGATTGTGATTCCTTAAAACAATGTTATTTTTTGACATCTTTACCAAATGTGACTATATTTAAATGTATGTCCTACATACGATGACTGATAATCGTTATGCAAAAATGAAAATAAAAATATTACAAGAATTATGTTTAGGAAATATTAATATAACGTATTTTGTGATTATATACTGAAGAATTGTCGTCCACGTTTATATGTTGTCATCGAAGCCTCTTGGTTTCCATAAAGAACAAACATATGATATTACCTGCCTTTTCTATCATGCATGTAGTATGAAATATAAAACACATGGTGTCTATCTCTTATGACTATACAATATTATGCAAAGAACACAATCTGCTGATAGTTTTGATTTTCGGAAATATTTAGACGCTCGAATTCAACACAATGGGAATGATTCGATTTATCCTCCACACAACTCTCGACTTCGCCTCGTTCAAATTCTTTTTGAAATAATATTTAATCCTGTAACGCTTCGGCTTTTCCTCTCATAAAACAATATGTTTAATCCTTACATTGTCGAAGCTAACAATCCATCTGTACCTGGAATTTTTATAAGTTTAATATCATTTCCTGTTTCTTGGCCTAGTCATACGTCCTCTCCTTCCATAATATTAGGATCGTGTCCGGTCAAATTAGTCCGGATTTGTATTGATTTTTTGCTGCGGTATAGGTCCCAAAGTCCAGCAACAATTTCAGCAACCACAATATCGCTGGAATTTTTACCTATTAGTCTTAACGTAAATACTCCATCATGACGTAAATATTCTAAAACAAACCTACTGACTACCTTCCGCTCTGGGCCTGTTGATATTCGGTCCATAATTTTTAAGAATTTTTTGACAAACTGTATTCTTGTTGACGGGAACAGCATATACCAAAACCACTGTACAAAACTAATACACGAACATATAGACACAAAAACTAACCAAAACCACATAAAAATGTATATTTTTTCATTGAAAATATTGATTGGAAGTACACACTGAACACTGTAATGCTGCAAATTTGTAATCTGCCGGATCCGGAAGTCACACATTGTAACTCTGGGAAATCTATGAGATCCTGTCCATTCTTTTTCATCGCCGAGTTCTTGAAGGACTTCAAATCCATATACTTTATAGTTAGCTCCTAAAAATTCATTTAATAAAAACAATTGGCCTATTGCATTTGCTATATAAAATAGCTTCATTAGAAAATAAACAGCAACAAGAAAATTTCCATATTTTCTACCACATAAAAGATTCAAATTTGCTGATAGAATATGCCTTAATTTGACACAACACGCATGTCTTGTTTCGCGTTGGTTGTCCAGACAACGATCCATATGTCTGACTAAATATTTAATAGACCTATTTCGGTTTTCCGGGCTCTCCATAAGAGCGTCACCAGCGAGACTGACGATTCGGTCTACATTAATACCGGACTGTCCATTTAAAATCCTCCAAATAATACAAGGCATATAGAATAACAAAGCTTGGACCAGCAACATAACTGGTACCCATTGATAATAATTGATTTCCTTTTCTCTTCGTAGATGTATGTGTTCCAATGACGGAACTTGTGATTCCATTGGAATATAATACGTATTTTTTATCCAGCACAGATTGTTTGTATAGTCTACATGGGTACCAGGAAATTCGGCAGGGCACCAGCACCTAATCGGATCACCTACATATTGTCTAGCAGAAACCACAACTGTAAAGATGATTAGGATACCAGTTGTATAAAAATGGTTTAATCTGTCAACAATGTCGTCATCATTACGGACTTTAACGTTGGCAACTCTTCCAACCGATCCAATAATACTGTCCATCCTGAAATATATAGAAAATAGAAGATGAAAATCATTTCTTTTTTAATTGTCACTTTAATAAAAAAAAAAAATAAGTTTTAACAAATAATTAATTTCTTAGTGTCAAATTAAATAATGAATTATTTGCTAAAGCTGACAAAAAATAATTACCAGAATTAGAACATTTTGATAACCATAATGAAATAGCAACAATGTAGTTATCCGATAGACTTGTGCAGTTCGTTGTCCGTTTTGCTAAGACGTTTTGGTCACTGAGTAAAGTGGACTTGATTTTTGCATAACCCTATTGGCCATGTCCATGTCTATTATATGGTGAATTATTGATGTGTATTTGCTGTTGTCTTTTCTATTGAAACCTGATTGTCATTGTAACCTATTTGTATTGTATTGTGATATATGCAGACAACCCTTTTGGGTGTAAAAGTATGCTTATTAAAGATTATTACTGTAAATCATTGTAGATTAAATCGCAATGGAAATATTAAATCAGTGTATATTACCAATAACGTTGCAAGTTCGAATGCCGCTTGGGGTGTGCTCGATACAACATTATGTGATGAAGTTATTAAGTAACCTAATGGTAGGCCACATGGTTATTTGCGAGAGTTTCGGATTACTCTGACAGCAACTCTACGAAATAACTGAAATATCATTGAAAAGTGGCGTTACGCACTCATGTACCATAAATGTAGACACTTATTTTGACGAAAGGATGGTTGGAATTGTGGGGTAGGTAGTGGGAGAGCTAGTTAAACATTTGTGTCCAGAACGGTTTATCTATTAAGAAAAAATGAGATTGTATTAATTTTGTAAAATTATGTTCTAAATTGAGAAACCAATTGAGAAACCACAACTCTCTCAAATGACCAACTTCTCCCTCATTCTAAGGACAGATAACTCTGTGTTAATTGAACAAATAATGGATTAGGTTGGATTATCTTCCCTTGACGATTGATTAATTGATGGGTTAGTTGTTGTTTAATGTCAATTGAGCAATATTTCAACCATGACGAGAAGACGGTTACAAAATCTAAATCATGTAGATGAAAAAATTGGTAGTGTGACAGGACATTGTTCATTGGGAATTATTGCATGTTGGCTTTAACTTGGACAGATCGCGTGATTTTCAAAACCACTGCGTCTTATCAACGTCCTCTTCCTATGGGCGAATTGTATATTTAGTTCGAAACGAACATCCAGAATGCGCCCCTTACGAAAGGGTTTTTACCTCAGAGGGAAACCATATCATATTGCTATACCATTGGTTCCGTCGGGGACTGTTAAAGTCAAATTTAAAATAGAAGTTCGGTCTTCTTTTTTTAAATACAGTAAATAGCAATGCATTTTTTATAATCTGAATTCATTGATTTATGGAGGAATTAGCAATAGGTAATGATAGTACATCAACAATGGCCGAATTTGATATTAATTATAGCTGCAATTTTCTGTAATATGCTCAACAAATCTTTGTTCTTTAGAAAATATTTTCCCGGATGATTTGGTCAGAGAGATTTGTTGATAACTTTCACAGTTCATTATTAGTAGTATTGTGTATAGAATTTTTATTGGAAAAACAAAAAAAATATTTACACAGCTGGAATTACATATCTTTTTGGCCTTGGCTAAGCAATAAGTGCCTCGTTTATCGCGCTAGAATGTTTTGATAATACCGAGGTAATCGGTCTTGTTTTATATTTTGTTTATTTTGAGGTATCTAAAAATAGTCAACACAAAATGTTGATACCAGTAAAATTCCGATTGAATAGAAACAAAAACTTAAATTTCTCAATTAAAGACGATTTAGATCCAGGATATGATTAATAGATTGTTTGTTAAATGTATTGTATCAAAGTAGTATGACAAGTTTGATGATATCAATGGAGTAATCAGAAGTAGAAGTTACAAATCGAAGAAGGACAGACAACAAAATGGCGGAAAAAAAAGCCCAAGAACAAACAACGATCTACAAAACATTACACATACAACTAACGATCGAGCAACACGAACCCCACTAAAAACCGGTGGTGACTACGGGGTGAACTTAAGTTCTCCGGATGGATAAGCAGTTCCTGTTCAATATATACCATCGTGTGTCAGCTCTATTATATTCCAGTTATATTACGAGAACAAATTTACAAACAAACAATAAAACAAAGGCCTTGATTAGGGTCGAATCATCTAACTTGAAGGGGGACAGGGGAGCTAATGGTTTTTTTTTGTTTTTTTTTAAATATTCTGATTCCCAATGTTGCTGAAGAAAATATTCTGATTTTGGTGGAGGAAAAAAAATAATCTGTATCAGAGTTTTTGTTATATAAGCTAATGTTATATTCTGGAAAAAAATTTCGCGCTTCGAGCGACAAAAAAAATAAATACTCTAAATCTCGTGTTGTCCGGAAAAAAAATTCTGAACGAAACAAAAAAACATAACCCCTCCCCCCTCCTGAAAGTTAAATGATCGGTCCCTTATGGTTTATGGCTATGGTTATGGTGTTTAAAGCCACTTTCAACAATATTTCAGTTATATCGTGGCGGTCGATTTTATTGGTGAAACCAAGTCATGAAAGTGAGCGGTCATGTATTTATGTACATGTATTAGAGGCATTTTACATCTGTTTTCTGATTTTTCTTTTGGATTTTGGGACTGTTCCGACAGTCTGGTATCTTGTTGTGGTTTTTCATTTTACTATACAATTATGTATAAAGCCAACAAGACATGGATGTGTCAAGATATAAGGGAACTCACTAAATAAGAAAGTTGATCCTTCCCAATAATAAAAGTACAAAATTATTTCAAAACCTCAGATACCACATTATTATTAGATAAACCAAATCTCTGCTATGAATTCAAATATTTTCTACAAAACATTTTCACATAAAAACCTTCAGTAGTGACATTTAATGATAAAGAGATTTTATTTTAAAATTTAATTTCCATATAAAAACAGAAAAATCATATATATACATAATAGCACAACTGATATATGGAATTTTATTTTCAAAAAAGTACTTTCTTAATTATCCTTCTATTAAATAAAAACTAAAGATTTACGATATTAGTCTAAGAGTAAAGACTGCCAAGCCTAGCTACAGGTATATGTAATAGTATATATAGATTATCTATACCTATGAGATAATAAACCCGCCATTATCTTGTATAAATTACACCAAAGAACTTCAGCTTTAGCACGAGCCTAATTATAACTTGATTCCTAACATTTTTATGTCAGAATGACTCAACCAGTGGTTTTTGAGATAGAGAGAGAAATCAGGATTGTTCTCGTAGGAAGTTGTGTGTTGCTAAAAATGGTAACCCATTTTCTACATAAATATCAGCAAAATCAAATAAAAAAAAAAGAGAAAAATAAAGAAACGGAAGTAGATGAAGAAAAAACAAGAAATTTCGTAATGGTTTTTGTTATTATGCGAATTCGAGTATTTCATAGAATTGCATGAAAAATTGAATATATGTTCAAAAAAAAAATACGAAATTCGTTATTATGCGAATTTGAGTATTTCATAGAATTTTCTGAAATGTAATAAAATAAAGTAAATTAAGAAACGCGCCGTTGATTTGATATCTACGTTTGTATTCGTTACATCTATTGAATGACCCTGTAGTAAACGTAGTACAGTAGTCCCCATCTTACAAGGCCACGCCCTCTGTAATGATAAAGTATTATAAGAGAAGATCCTTCTCTTCTACTTCTTCCAACTACTGATCAATTCAACAAGTTGAAGATTATGTCTGAAGGAACAATTAAATAGTATTAACTATCTAAAGTGTATCTGAAATCTGTTCTGATAAGAGAGATGACCTTTGATGGAAGTGGTCTTCTAAAAGAGTGACTATTGTATATCGTAAGCCGGAAATATCTCCGTATATTCCAATTTTGATCAGATGTCAAATATGTACTCAGCTCTGTTAATATGCTACAGAACTAGTTTTTACATAATAATAGTGCTTACATGTAATCTGTGAAACTTTGAGGGGGGGGTATGCTTGATGCTAAAATAAATGTTGAGGAAACTATAGAATTCCTCTGTTTATTGTTTACATGTAATAAAATATAAAGTTTTTTATCTTTGATATAGGATACCATCGGTTGTTAAACAAAATTCATTTTTATTCGAGTTATACCAAATTTCGTGGATTTCGTAGATAGCATTAAGCGACGAAATTAAGAATTTTAGCAAATATTTGTCACTATGTCATATATACGCATTCTCTACAGCAGCGTCCATTAATATATGTCTCCACGAACTTGAACACATTTTTGCATCAATCCATGAACATAGATATCCACGAATTTATATCAATTCACAGTATGTATAAATATATACTATTATTATTTGTCTATATCTTGTATGTCACATATTTATTTTAAAGACAATAATGTCATCATGATTATTAATATTTTGTTTTTGTATATAAAAAAATTTTTTGGTAGAGATTTAACAAAATTAAGGATATCGATAAAAATAATAATTTTTCTTCATAACTGTTGATATGTTATATTTCTTTTATCACTGAAAACAAAATCTAAGCATCTAATCCATAAAAAATGGGAAATCAGTTCACATGCATTTTAACATAATTTAATAATATAAAAAACACATTTTTAATTATTAAATTTTGATTTGTTTTACTCTCTATCAAACCACACAAGTTCACTCACCAAAATCCAAAAAGAAGAATTTCCCAGTTTTTTTCCTAACGAATAAAAACAGCAACGTACGTGAATGCGTTTCATACCCAAATAATAATACATAACAATCCTCCACATGCATGTGTTGATTCACTGTAACAACAGCTGTCCGTCCATTCATTAAGCTGATCTACACGTAATACAAGTGTTTATATATGTTTATCTAGCGTACTGTATTAGATGAAGAGTAACGTATTACATCATGTTAGTAAGAGGGAGGACGATCTAGATTATATAACCGCCATTTACTCATCCGATAAGTTCCATGTTAGTAATCGCTGTTTTATCAGTCGTAAAAAAAAACAACGTGTTTTATATGATGCAAGTGTACTTAAGATAAAAATTGTATACACACATCTTTTTCAAGATGTAGAGAATCAGATTAAAATCATTGATTATTTAGAAAAATTCATTGGTGAATATACTATAGAAAATCCAGACTTTAACCATATTTTTGACTTTGATGCAGTTAATATTTTGTTAATCCATCAACTCCAAGACAAGTAGAACAAACTAGGTTTCTTTATAAAACGGTCATTTAGAGAACTGAGGACAGGGGACTATTGACTATTGCTTCCTTGTAATACATATTTGTACAACGCTCGTCGCAACTTCGGCTGATTCCGTACCTTCATCATACCTCGTCCGTATTACGATAGCTCCCATTGGAATTACTTTCGGAAATCTTCAATGAAGGAGGTATGAAAATAATTTCACTTTCGAATATTCGTCCAATAATAATGTATTTTCATTCGTCGCAATGTCGGCTGATTCCGTACCTTCATCAAATACCAAAATTTTTCAAAACAAACTCATCTATTGTCGCCATTTTAGAACTTATTCGCGGTGCGCAATGTTTGATTGAAGTTATACGGTCTTCCGGCGAAGAAATGTGACGCGTAGACGCATATCAAATACCGTATTACAGCCGGGGTATTGAGGGAGAGAAGCGGGCTCACCCGAGGTTTGCCGATTGATTTGTACAATAATACCCCCAACAATGATGTTGTAATAGCGGTCTTTAATATCAGTTACAGACCGCTGTTAGAGGCCGTCGATGCAAGCCGATATTACAAGCCGATGTTTTCGCAGTTCTGTTTAAGAACGAGCTTAAGAATTTGACCAATGTTGTAATAGGTAAATTCTGTATATACAATGCCATATAATGTTATTAATGTTTTTGTTTGTTTATCAAGCACTTATATTAGTTTCAAGACAACACTTATTTGAGTTTTGTTGAGTTGAATATTCCAATTTAAATAACATCAGATGTTTGTCGATTTATTTTTTAAATTTAATTCGTCGATCTACTTGCAAGGCCAGACAAAAATGTCTAATATTAATTAGACTATGAATATTCATGATGTAGTTTCAATCACAATATAGATAAATGCGCAACCCATAAACGATTAATTAGCATTTAGAAAAAAATAAGAAGAAACTTCTTTCTGTCATGCAAAATATCGTCAATATGATCTCAAGAAGAAAATATTAGTTTTAAACATTGTATAGTAATCCTGTATGTTTACAAATAACCAGGGCCGTCGTGGACTTGGTCGTATGGTAGTTTAATTTACAATAATATATTGCAACTAACGTTGTGAGTTCGAATCCTATTCATGGTGAGGTGTACTCGATACAACATTATGTGATAAAGTTTGTCAGTGACTAGTGACAGGTTGGTGGTTTTCTCCATGAACTCCAGTTTCCTCCAACAATAAAACTGAACGCCACGATATATAACTGAAATATTGTTGAAAGTGGCGTTAAACACCATAACCCGTAACCCCTTTACACTTGACTTAGTTACAATCTTGTAACATATTTCTATTAATACACTAGATTAATATATTAAGCATCACATTTATTAACAGAAAGTTTAACGGTGCAATGTGATCAACAGTTCCACCAATATCAACAAAACAATATCAACAATATCAACAAAACAAGTTCGATAATACATCAGATGGGGGAATGAATTATATCGGTAGAAGAAACGATCAACCACGAACCTCTCATCAAATCATTGAAGAAACGAACAACCACGAACCTCTCATCAAATCATTGAAGAAACGAACAACCACGAACCTCTCATCAAATCATTGAAGAAACGAACAACCACGAACCTCTCATCAAATCATTGAAGAAACGAACAACCACGCACCTCTCATCAAATCATTGAAGAAACGAACAACCACGCACCTCTCATCAAATCATTGAAGAAACGAACAACCACGCACCTCTCATCAAATCATTGAAGAAACGAACAACCACGCACCTCTCATCAAATCATTGAAGAAACGAACAACCACGCACCTCTCATCAAATCATTGAAGAAACGAACAACCACGCACCTCTCATCAAATCATTGAAGAAACGAACAACCACGCACCTCTCATCAAATCATTGAAGAAACGATCAACCACGCACCTCTCATCAAATCATTGAAGAAACGATCAACCACGCACCTCTCATCAAATCATTGAAGAAACGATCAACCACGAACCTCTCATCAAATCATTGAAGAAACGAACAACCACGCACCTCTCATCAAATCATTGAAGAAACGAACAACCACGCACCTCTCATCAAATCATTGAAGAAACGATCAACCACGCACCTCTCATCAAATCATTGAAGAAACGAACAACCACGCACCTCTCATCAAATCATTGAAGAAACGAACAACCACGCACCTCTCATCAAATCATTGAAGAAACGATCAACCACGCACCTCTCATCAAATCATTGAAGAAACGATCAACCACGCACCTCTCATCAAATCATTGAAGAAACGATCAACCACGAACCTCTCATCAAATCATTGAAGAAACGAACAACCACGCACCTCTCATCAAATCATTGAAGAAACGAACAACCACGCACCTCTCATCAAATCATTGAAGAAACGAACAACCACGCACCTCTCATCAAATCATTGAAGAAACGATCAACCACGCACCTCTCATCAAATCATTGAAGAAACGATCAACCACGAACCTCTCATCAAATCATTGAAGAAACGAACAACCACGAACCTCTCATCAAATCATTGAAGAAACGAACAACCACGCACCTCTCATCAAATCATTGAAGAAACGAACAACCACGCACCTCTCATCAAATCATTGAAGAAACGAACAACCACGAACCTCTCATCAAATCATTGAAGAAACGAACAACCACGAACCTCTCATCAAATCATTGAAGAAACGAACAACCACGCACCTCTCATCAAATCATTGAAGAAACGAACAACCACGCACCTCTCATCAAATCATTGAAGAAACGAACAACCACGCACCTCTCATCAAATCATTGAAGAAACGAACAACCACGAACCTCTCATCAAATCATTGAAGAAACGAACAACCACGCACCTCTCATCAAATCATTGAAGAAACGAACAACCACGCACCTCTCATCAAATCATTGAAGAAACGAACAACCACGAACCTCTCATCAAATCATTGAAGAAACGAACAACCACGCACCTCTCATCAAATCATTGAATATACTGACACACACACACGCACATAACATACAAATACAACAACGCATGGCTATATTAATAGGACAGGCACAAACATGGGGTGGGGTTAAACGGGTTAATGGGACACCAATCCTCCTCTTTTGAAAATTGGATCTCAGAAATAAGCAATAAGTTTGAACCCTCCTCTCGTTTTCATTGACAAAAATAAAACATTTCAAAAAGTTCAGCTGCAGTCAAAAGACGATTTATTAGTGATATATAATATTTTTTCTTCTTACTATTAGATATAATAAACATGTTTGAAGATGAAAATCCGGAATACGATTAAAATGGAAACTTGTAATTATATAAAACTACTGAAAATAATCTTCACTAGCCAAGGCATAGGTCCGCCTGCTTTCTCCTTGATTAGGGGGGGAGTACTTCATAACCATTTACTAGTGATGATTGCCAAAAGATCAAAAGATAACCAGCTTAAAAAAGACTTTGTTATGTCAAGTGTTCCTATTTTCATTCCGTCAACATGTGTTAGCTTAGATTAAGTGACCTCTTTTAACTGTTACATATTGGCAGATACAAAAATGTCCATCAAGCAAGATTCTCAAACAGATATACCTATAATACTCTATAATATGAAGGACCCATCCTTTCAACATTCAAACACAAATACAGTGTAGTGTATTCCCCACAATTGTAAGGATATTATTCACTTTTTCATTATAAAAACATTCATAATAAAGTCTCCCTCAGTTGTCTGATTCATCATAGATTTTCTAATCAATTTCTAAATTTACTAACGTTGTTTTTTTACCCACAAAATAAATATACAGAAGTTCTTTAATAACGTATATCTACACATATGTCTCCATCTGTTGCTCAAGAAAATATCATTCACTGTTCGACAAAAGCCATGTTAAACGGTAATTGAAAAACTTGAAAATTAAAATAAAATCTATACCGGTACAACGTTTAATCCGGCAAAAATAATCACAGTCACTGACAATGACTAGAAATGGGCGTGCGCTTATTTTCGGAATGTATTAATGAAAACAGTCGTGGGAACTTGATTTCTGATATCTGGTTACTTCTGAACTTTTTAACATAAGTGGTAAACAACGACAGAAATTGGCGGAAGAATCAGTTCCTGTCTTAAGATAGGCATAGAAATGTGGCGGGAATAAATCTGCTAATTGAAGGGATTCCAGGTCTCCCTTGGGTTTCCAGATATCAAATAAATATAAATAAACGATACAATATAACGACACATAATCGCTTAATAAACCCCAAAAAACAAGAGAAGACAACCGACCTGTCGCAAGTCAGTGCCACTTAACTACATTCTGCTAGATCGAGTACACCACAATATATGCGGGGATCAAATTAGAACTTACAATTTAATCACTAAAGATAGGCTTAAAATGCATATTTGTACTTGAACCCAACTTCCATCCGATCGTAGCCACGACGCCCCCAATACATAGTTATATTTTAATACGTTTAATAGCGATTAATCATAGCATGCACACTTTAAATGGTCCATATTTCAGTTAAGACATCTTTTTGCTCAGACTTTAGACGTCTTTGCGAAGAAACTAATAGATACGGTTGTAAATTAATAAGATAGACTTCCCACCCCTACACCCAAACACGAGCCAACGCAAAGGAACAGGACTTTCCTTGTTCTTAATTCTATATTAGAGAAGTTTAGTAATACTCAATAGTTTTACCATCATCGCTAGCCAAGGGTTATGATTCGGGTCCCCCTTCTCTACACTCTTGGCGGATCAAGAATACATTTTGAGGATTCGCGCTTTAATATTTCATTGGTTAGATCCGCCAAGGGTGTAGAGAAGAGGGGACCCGAATCGTAACCCTTGGCTAGTGAAGATGCAGTTTTACTAGAACGTCCACAGATAATAAGAAATGTCATGTGTTGCTCGTCTAGGTGTAAGTAGGATCGTGTGCTCGATACCCAGTTGCATCATTCAAAGACTATTAAACCAGTATTTTCTACTTTTCCACTGATAATCACGTATCATTTAGGAATAAGTTAAGAGTAAATATGATTTGGCTCGGATTCAGTATAATACATATGTCTAAATGAGTGGAGTGATATTTCTACTAGATATATACATTTTAATGTTACACTTCAGTTTCTCAATAAATCCGGTTCACACGAAACAACGGGATAAACATCGAATCACAAATCGCTAGTTTAGAGAAAATTAGAAAGAAGAAAACGAAATAATTGATAAAAAAGACACATAGTTTTAATCTACTATAAAAAAAAAATTAAAACCACACACACACACACACAAACACAAAAGAGGTACGCTGATTCTGGTTTACAGCCAACCGCTACCAGAGTTATCATTCTTTGTGTTAACATGTTGATGTGGATGTGAGATGAAAGAAAGATAGTTCTAGCACATGAGCAGATCACATGTATATATTCATTCTCTATCCAGAGTTGTCGTTCCTGCTACGCTAGACTCTATCTCTGTCAACGCCCATTTTACAAGATTCTTGTAAAAGTTAGAAACAGTAAAAAAAAGTACTTAAAATTGTTTTAACTATTGTAAATATCAATAAAGATGAAAATAAATCACTCATTTCAAAGCAATTCTCTCTTAAAAATGATTTTTTTCCCCCCACTTCTTGGAGAACTATTTTGCGGAGGTAAAAATTAAAAAGTTAAAAACGATCACAAATCATTTTTAAGAGAGAATTGATTTGAAATGAGTGATTTATTTTCACCTTTATTGATATTTACAATAATTAAAACAATTCTAAGTACATTTTTTTACTGTTTTTAAATTTTACAAAAATCTTGTAAAATGGGCGTTGACAGAGATAGAGTCTAGCGTAACAGGATCGACAACTCTGGATAGAGAATGGTATATATTTGGTCTAAATATCGTCACAAATTAAAACCCACAAATCAACTTAAATCAAAGCAAACATACTTGGACATCGATACTGATACTTATGTATCGAAGTAGTTAAATCAATAGATCGATAGATAGATTTATTCGATCAAATATCAGTATATATAACAAGCTGGCATAAACCCAATCTCTTCAACTAATCTACAATCCTGTTTTCCCTTTGACAAATGAAGGACTATTCCACAAGAAGCAAACTGTGTATGATTGTGTATGGCATACTTGACATGTTCCATATTATAGGGCAAGTGTTATGGGATTGTGACATCACTTTCACCAATGTTAAATTGATGCGGTAGCTGTCAGTTTTGTTGGTAGAGGAAACATGAGGACCATCAACCTGACGCAAGTCACCGATTTCACATTCGAATACTATACCATCTCAACAAAGATGGTCCTCTGTTTAATATATACGGTGTATTGACTATCTGTCAATCAAAATAAAACGGAAAATGTCGCTATTACTAAACTAGACAGACAAGCCAACTTTGAGACAATCACGGATAATGCATTCCTCCTCTTTCTTTACCCCTCTTGTAAGAAGAATCAACAAAAAACAATCTTTTTCCCGAGAACTTGTTTAAGGCGGTCAGTATTTGGTAGAAGTAGATCACGTCACTACATGTTATTATCATTTAATCTAATATGACAAATCAATTCATATTTGTATCTGGTAGGAGTAAATTATTGCGAGTTATTTTACTCTGTCCATGCAAGTGAAAGTTGACTTAATTTACTTCTCTTTATATGTAGAATAATGTTGAACATTCGATTTGCTCATTGAATGATTGAGTCATGAATAAGATCGATAATTGTGCCGTTAGTTTTGAAATTGAGCAATACTGTAATTGTAGGAATAAATATTTGATCAAATCTTAACTGCCATTAAATACAAAACATATTCTAGTTTTTGACAAATATTCAAACAGAACATGTAACAAGTAAATGTTCATTGTCCTCAGTTTTGTAGACTGCTTTGTGCAAAAATCTAATAAGCTTGTTTCTAATCAATTCCATTCCGTCAAAAGTTGTTTTTTTAATTTTCGTCTGCCAGATCACGTGATTTTGATGGAATGTCAGGCACTGGAATTCCGGCGTCAATGTACACAACGAACAAGATTAAGATATATCGGAAAAGTCAAAAGTCTTTAATATCTATCAATATGAACTGAATAATCTTCAAATAATTTAGATATTGAATCAGGTTCTTCCCATGCGGTTTTTTGTAGTGGGGTCAGTATTGCAGATCTTTCTAGTTTTTATTCGTTCTAGATCTGTGTCTTGTGCCTCTGGATTGTCGGCTTTCTCTCACGTTTATTGAATTTTACAGTATAATTATTTCATCCAAAAATTTACATGTTAAATTGCACATAAACCGTTCTTTGCTGGCTAGAAATTTTATATGGTTTACTTTTTTAATCAACTCACTCTTGAAACTAAATCTAATTTTGGTTGTTAGTTGTCTCTTTCTAAAATAAGAACGTCTATTTAAAAAACGAATTCTGTCGTCTCCTATTCTAAAAATATTTTCCAACTTTTGCAAATTATGTTTTCAATTCGGATCTAATATAAGATTCAAAACATTTTACATACATTTTTTTTATCTATTTTTCAAAATATAGAAATCAAATATTAGATGTAAATTGGTTTCCATGCATGGCAACATTTTTAATTATAAATTAAATTATATATTATTAAAAATAAATCCAAAAAATATCGAATATAAATGTCAAGACGAATGACATATTGTCTTAACACAATTTTACTCCTATACAATTTAATAAAACATTAAGACAGACGATTTGTTTACAGTTTACAAAATCAAAATTAGAACGTCGCAACAATTTCCGTTTAGACTGGTTTAAACTGGTTAATTCTGTATTTAGACAAAGATGATTGCAGTACTACTATTATTTGACGTAAGGAGACAGTGTAATTTATCGGATGTGACCGAGGAAGCTTTAGAAAAGAAGAAGACATAGACACGCTACTCCAGAACTTACCAGGAGATGATAAAGGATGAACGAAATATCAGACTTTTTCAAAAAGTAAAGTTCTGTGATCACGTTTGGTCGTCGACTGATAAGCATCCTTAACCGATAATCTGGAGTTTTTAATATTAGGTAAATGCTAGATTTGCCATTCTGCCTGGCTATATCATACTTTGAACTTTTTCAAAACGTAATGTCCTGAGACTACGTTTGGTTGTCTGCTCAGAAGCATCCTCGACCGAAAACCTGGAGTTTTTAATATTGGGTAAATGCTGCCTGGCCATATTATACTTTGAACTTTTTCAAAACGTAATGTCCTAAGACTAAGCTTGGTTGTCTGCTGAAAAGAAATCCTTAACCGAAAATCCGGAATTTTATTATTAGGTACAGGCATTATATGCCTCTTTGAATATCTATCTGTGTACCCTGGCCTCACGATAAACACAAACTTCAAGTGTTAGTTTCGTACTCGAGCTCCAAATCATCCAATCAGAACACTATATATTGGACACAGTGTTTTGATTGGCTGTTTATTTAGCAAGAGTAAAAAAAGTTCCTACTCTCACTGTAAGGACTGAGTACTTGATAGGGTACACTCGACTCGCAGCCGCAAGTGATAAAGTTTACCAGTTGCTTGCCCAGGGTCGGTGGTTCTCTCCGGATACTCCACTTCCTCCACCACTAAAACTGGTCGCCATGATATAGCTGAAATATTGCTGAAAGTGGCGTTAAACTCCAAAATTCAGAAATACATTTGATAGATTGTTCTCATTGGCTGGTTTACTTTTCAGTAAAAGTACAAAAATTATACCTAAGATGTCCTGGTAATTCTTAAACTGGAAGGGGTTCGATATATTTTTTTTTATATGTATGATAATGGAGGGGAGGTGCAGGCTTATGGTGTTTAACGCCACTTTCAACAATATTTCAGTTATATCGTGGAGGTAAATTTTATTGTTGGAAGATACCGGAGTACCCGGAGAAAACTACCGACATGTCGCAAGTCACTGACAAGCTTCATTACTTAATGTTTTATCAAGTACACTCGCCATGAACGGGATTGAAACTCACAGCTTTAGTGGTGATAGGCACTGATTGCACGGGTTTCCATAAATCAAACTACCATGCAATCACGGCCACATCGGCTCCTGTATGGTAATGGAATGTTTTCTTAGTACAATACCTCTATAAAAAAATATCTCAAAAACCTCTGGGCTAAATCGAAAGCATTGTAAAATCTCAATATTTCAACACGAATATCATGGAAACACATTCGAAAGATTAGTTCATAAAATGCTACATGCATACATGTATTCTCTCATTTGTACCCCGAGTCCCTTGCATTTTTCTTTCAATTTTGTTTCTTTTTATTGTTAATTAAATTTGCATGTTTACTTACGATTCTAAGTGACAGCTATATCAGTCCAATATATTGATCAAAACATTACGAGATCTTTATTTTTTTCTTGCTGTTGTAAATTTAAATATTTATTTTGTTACATGTTAATTGCAATATAATGCTTTTAAGGAGGCCTGAGTGGTCGAGTGGCCGAGTTCGTTCGCGCCCTCTTTCCTCCTACACAGTTTTCCCGACAACTTCCGATTGTCGGGGATTTCACCATTAAGTTCGTTTTATCTGTACACTGTACAGACTTTCCTCCATCATGTTATAGCTTAACAACTGCTGTAAAATATGACCATTTAGCATTTAGAGAGGGGGAGGGGGGAGGTTGCTATGCCTGTTTCTGTTAAAAAATTATATCGCAAAAATCTATAGATTAAAAATAAAATGAACTATAAAACAAACGCAAAACATGACAAATATGACCCGACAGTTTCATAGGAGGAGCTTTGTTAAAATCTGAAGACAAATTAATGATTTATCATGTCCAAGACAAAATAATTTGATTTTTGTTTCGTGAGAAAAAAAATCTTGCTTTGGGAACGCCCCCTCTAAAAGTTAAATGCTCGGTCGCCCACCCACATCATTTATTTTCAAATTTCAAATGTCAATTGCAATCACAGAAATGTTTTTACATACATAGAATATTTTTCCTATAGCACCGGTAGTAATATTTACTCACAAAGAATTTTTTCACATTGCACCGGCAACATATTTACTTACAAAGAACATTTTCACATAGCACCGGTAGCGGCATATTTACTTACATAGCATATTTTCCTAATGCACCGGTAGCCTATTTACTTACATAGAATATTTTCCTATAGCACCGGTAGCATGATGGTAATGCCCACCTCTCATGGTCCTCACGGTATCCACAAAATAATGGGGTCATATAAAGGTGATTAGACCTCCACATACATTATTGAATGATTTAAGAATTGACACACTTTTAACTGAACTTTGAATTTTGAATTCAGAATTTTTAATCCATTGTTTACCAATTCATTATGAATAAGTCTCTCACTTGAACGGTAATGTTGAATATTTCTCCATTTTTCAAAAGAAACATTTTTCGCTTTAAAGTTTTCCGTTATTATGTTAAAATGTCACAACCTATAGCTAGCTGAACATAACTACATATGTTGTAACATATGGCACACTTTGTCAACATTTTGTATCTACAATTTATTATATATTGATATTTCAAGAAAATATCTAAAAATAAAGTCTCTTTCTTATCAGTTAAAAATAGTTTATATATTTTTTCATGATTAGCACAATTTCAATATGACTTCTACGTTGGTTCTGTGACACCTAAATAACTGTTTCGGCGTTATTGCGCCAAAACGGCGTTGTTGCGCCAAAACAGCGTAACGAAGATTGAAATCCAGTTCCACTTAATGTGATTTAAGAAAAACCCACACTCTTCGAAGCAAAGTTTCCATTGTTTAATAAATAGTTGCACTTTCCTGGGGGTTTTTTTTGCATACGACAAAACGATACCTTAGCTCCTTAAGTCATTAGTAACAATTTTTGATTCATTTTAAATAGTACTATATGTAATTATTCGTATTTCTTATTGATCCAGCGGAAATTATCGGATATAATTGTGCTTCCTTTAAAAACAATTATGTCAACAAATAATAAAAATATATTTTAAACTATCATATCCAATTAGAGTAGCTTTATTTATTGTTGTGGATGTATCGCAAATACACTAGCTTTCACTGAAGAAAATCCTTTTGTATGTTATCATATAAATAAAATCCTGGCAATTAAATAAAACAAACAAACACAACAGATAAATAAGCACACCAGAGCGCACTATGCTTTCAAATCCAGCTTTTATCACAAAAGAATCATTTACACATAACACGAACCAACTAAAGAAATGTTTGTTTCTTAATTAAGTAGTCAGTGTGTACAAATTGAATTTCTTTCTTTAATTAATTGATTTTTTCTGTAATCTCTACAAAGCATTAGTGATATGCATCAAAAGTCGGAAATTCTATTGGTTCTTGTATAAATATTGACAAAAATATCATACTGTGTTTTTATCCATAATGCACCACAAAAAACGCCAGGTGGTTAAGCTGCGTATCAATACACATTTTCTTTTGATGATTCGCCCAATGAACATCCCTTGACCAACATCTGCGATGATTATACATGAATATAATTGTCACTTCGCCTCGGATTACACTATCTTGTGTCTAATTACTCGATTTTTCTGACAATTTACACAATAATAACAAGTGTAACCATGGAAATACAATTATCACTTTTTTGGATTATTGTATGATATTCTGTAAAACGTGTGAACCATATGATTTCAAGGCATAACGTTTCTTTTGATATTATGATAGATAATAATAATTATAATAAAACGTTGAAATTGTACCTATTTATCTTGAAATAAAATAATACCCTTTCTGTATCTCAGATCTGTTTTTCATAGGAACAATTATAGTGTTTGTTAACAAAGAGATTCTATCTGAAATTATTTCTACTATACGATAATAATAATATTATATACATTTACAATATACACTGTCTCAATAATCTGCTCAACAAACTGGTAGTGGAAACTTCAATATTAAGAGACCATCTAATTTTATTTTTTTTGGGGGGGGGGGGGGTGGAGGGGGGGGGGGGAGGGAGGAGGAGGGGGGGTTACATATACCTCAACCACACATACCTCGATCAAGATTTTTTTCCACGAGGCAAAAATCTGATTTTGTTTTCTTGCACTTGAAAAAGCAGTCTTTTAATCAATATTTTTTGTTGAAAACTATAGGGTCAGATTTTTTTGGCATCTTTCAGGTCAACATATTTTTTTCATTAAATTTGGCGACAGTAATAAAAAAAAGTTACATAGCAATACCACCCCATTGCCCACACACACCCTGCACGTTAAATGGTCGTAACCTAACTTAATTGTATATATATGAAAAACAATAATAATAAACTTTAATTATCAAACACTGCTCTTTCTAAAAAGGAAGTTTTGATTCAAATATTTATTAGAGACACCACATATAGCAAGCTCCCTATAGTCTAAGCTTACGTAACAATGCGGTTTCTTTCGTTCAACACACGGTCACTATATACAAACTAACATATAGTTAATGTTATAAACACCGATAGGGAACCATGACATATCAGTTACACGATGTCTAATTGAATTCTATCTTCAAATGTCAACTTCGAGACCTTTAATTGAATTCCCGCCAAAAATTCAATATGGCAGGATATTTTAGATAAACACTCGTAGTATATTGGCAAGTTAGACTAATGTCGACCGTCATGGGATAAGCTCATCACGTCAGTAATAATTAATCATATTTTAATAAACCATCATCAATGTTATAATGTTATCGAACTGTGTAGACAACTGATCGTTATCGATATTAGTCTACGGTAAACGTTTTTAGTTTCTAAGGTATATTGTCGAAGTCTAGTTGCTTCAGTGAACTAACACAATACAAATCCAACTACGCGTGCCGGTCTAGTACCAAGCGGACCTCATCATCATTCCATTGAAAATTAACTTATTCTCGCCATGATATAGCAGAAAAATTGCTGAGTTGGCATTAAACAACAATCACTAACTTACTATATTTTTGTTTGTCCCATTTAAACCAATATAATTGCGTAAAGTACATGCATGTACACCATTTTTATATTCGGTGATTGATATAACGTCTTTGTGAAGACGGTAAAATCGCAAAGATTCTCAGCACGAACCAGTTTTTGACCTGGTTTCCTAATATGTACAGTGGTACCAGTACAACTATTGTAAAATGTCAGCTTATATCCATCTTATAGGTCACACCTCTCTAATATTCCATCAACTAAACCTCTTATATGTCAATTTAAGGTAAAGCAGACTTCTTTCTAATGGAGGGGTCTCCGTGGTCGTGATCGTATGGTAGTTGGATTCATAACTACCTATGCAATCAGTGCCTGTCACCACTAACGTTGTGAGTTCGAATCTCGCTCATGCGAGGTGTACCTGATACAACATTATGTGATAAAATTTGTCGGTGACTTGCGGCAGGGTCAGTGGTTTTCTCCTGGCATTCAGGTTTCCTTCAACAATAAAACTGATCGCCACGATATAACTGAAATATTGTTGAAAGTGGTGCTGAACACCAAAACACAGGCCCAAACCCCTTTCTAATGGATTGTGAAAATATTCTGTTCGTACCTGATGAAGTTTATTCCTGAAACGTGTCGTGTGCACTGAATTAGATATATACTTTTTTATTGCTTTAGTTACCAAAGGTCAAAGTTCAATACAATAATTATTCAATAGGAAATCCCTTGTAATGTAATAGTAACGGAATCTCTTCAGTTATGTGCATTAATGCACAGATGAGCTTCATGGTGCACCATATGCACTGGTCTTCTTTAGTTCTGTTTTGTATACTAGTAATTAATAGAGCTTACTCATTTAATGTTGGTCTAAATCATAGAAGGATACTCTTGTTCAGCACGGAATTAATGCAGTATTTTTCATTAATTTAGAAAGCCTTATATAAACAGCCAGCTTAAAATAATCCTGACTTATTGTCATTAGTCATAAGCGACATGTAGCAAGCAGGAGATTACTTGTTGAAAGATAACATTAATCCATCATGCTGGTATTTAACTTATCCATGGAGACGTCTAAAATTAAGAAGTTCGTTTTCTTAGAAAATGTATACTATGCAATATTTGTTCTATTTTTTTCCCCGACGAAGTCGTATACGATCGCTTTTGATCTACTTTTGTAACTATGGACGCTTTTGCCTAACAATTTTAAAGATAAAAATATTTTCTAACTTTTTGATTGGAGAATAATACAAATTTGGTAAGAGTTCGGAGAACGGATTTAAAGCACTTGTAATTATAAGCAAGTCGGATTTAAAGCACTTGTAATAAGCAAGTCATTTAGTAGTTTGCTGATTGGTTGCGACCGTCGTCCTACGCCCCACACAGACAAAGGGAGTTCGATTATAACTGATAATATGATTACTTTTAATGGTATATATGTATTAAATTTTAAATTTAAGCGATATTCTCTTTAACCAAATTATTATATGTCGTAAAGTTTTATTTTCAATGTATTTAATTCTGAGCAAAGTGCCATTTCATCTATTACATATTAAGAAGTTATTGTTGAAGCCATGAATTTTTTTGAGATTTTACCATGGATAGGAAATAATATGCACCCCCTCTCTTTTAGCTCACCGGTCAGGTGAGCTTTTGTCATCACTTTGCGTCCGTCGCCCGTGCGTCCACAATTACTAAAACAAATTCTCCTCTGAAACCATTTGTCCAATTAAGACCAAACTTTGGTGGAATGGTCCATGGGCGATTCACTTCCAAAATTGTGTCCGGCAGTCCCGACTTCGAATCAACATGGCCGTAGTTACTAAAGATAAAGAAAAGGGGAGATGAAATTTAAAAAAAAATCATGTCTGAAACTATTGGGCCAATTGGAACTAAACTTTGCTTAGATAGTCCTTGGATGATCCCCTTTCAAAATTGCGTCCGGCAATTCAGACCTCCAACCAACATGGCCACCGTTGCTAAAAATAGAAAAAAGGGGGATGACATTTTAATTTTTTTCCTTCTAAAACTACTGGGCCAATTGTATCCAAGCTTTGCTAAAATAATCATTTGCTGATCCCTTTTCAAAAGTTTTGTCTGGTAGTTCCGTCCTCGGACCAAGATGGACGCTGTTACTAAAATTTCCTTTCAAGGTTTTACATGTCTTATCAAATCCTATAAAACCAATATGTTTAGGTTATTTCAGTGAAATACTGTTCGGAGAAGAATATAATATTTGTGCTTCGTCGTGCATCTTTTTTTAAAGATAGTCCTTGTTTCATAATTATGCTTTTTCAGGTTTTAAGAAATGTAATTCGTTTTGTTATATTTAAAGTATATACATTAGTACAATAAGACTAGAACACCAAACATGTTTAAAATGTGCTTTGTATTGCACAACATGTATTTTTTATATGTTTAAGGAGATAAAACCTGAATTCGTTTCGTTTTATTTTATGAAACTTTTGTAAATGTCACTTGTACCAATAACACATAACATATTTGGGCACATTATACTAGTTTCACCCCGCCACTTTTTATTGAAGGGCCTATGCCAAGCCAGTAAAGTGAGTAGTCATGTATATGTGCATTAGGGGAATCGATTTTGTCTGCAACTACGATTTTTCTATTAGAGTTTGGAGTTGCTCTGACGGAGTGTTTCGTTTTTATTATATATGTTATTTTCGGTAAAACATACTACCAAGCAAAAAATCTTGAGAATTATCTGTACATTTCATTCTTGCTAAATGCAATGCATCACGTGGTCATTTGATATTTTATTTTATTTCTATAATCAAAATGATGATTAAATACATAATTCTACTATATGTAGCATTTAAAACGACATAAATAGCAGAACCACATTATCGCCGTGGTGTCTGGCCACAATAGTTAACCCCGGAATAATATTCATACGCTTAACGATTTCACTTCGTTACTTATCTACACCAGAAAAAAATAACAATGCTAATATTTGCTAAAATATATCGTTTTAAATAAAAAAAATTTATAATAAAGTACAGAAAATGATTATTAAATCTAGATTTTCATGTAAAAAACACTTAAAACTATGTAAAACGTAGATTATGGCTTCTTTTCTTCATTTCAATCTGCAAATCGCCGCAATTGGGAAAAGAAGAAGTGATAATATTTGCTAAACTATATCGTTTTTCTTAATTTTTTTAATATTTTTGTAGTCAAAATAATTATTAAATGCATGATATTGTTATAAATAACACATAAAACAACACAAATAGTAGTTTTGGGTTCTTTACTTCAGTATTCTTGATTGTTCTTCAATTAAACCAACCGTGGTTAAAAATTACGATATATTCATTGAACTGTGTACAGTTTAGATTAAATCTGATTTGTGGAGTACATTGATACCGTTCTGTCAGATAAATATTTTTTCAACAATTTTCCATAGTTAATTATCCTTGAATATTTATATTTACATCCTTAAATGGGATAAATATTTATTGTTTTTAAATTAGCCCTTCGCTCCGACATCTTAGATTGAAGTGAAGTGACGATGCGATCAAAACAATAGATATCTACGCTTCCCATTCTGAGAATTTTACAGCTGAAAGTTCCAGTCTCAATAGATTTAGAATCATAGAAACTCATTTGTATATTAATTTATTGTGGTCAGTTGTCATATTTATTCGTTAGGTATTGCGAATATCAATACACAATAATGAGAACTATGTTTCAATGCGCAGTAATAGATGAGTGGCACGTGAACCACACGTCATACAGCATGAGTTACCGTTCTTGAAGGCGATCGTACCAATAGCTTGTGCTAACTGCGTTAGCCACGGCTAAAAATCAAAACACATGTAATACGCCTGAACTGAAAATAAACAAAGCTAATCCATCGACTGTAAAAAAAAAAAAAAACACATGTACCTGTGAAGAAAATTAATGTAATGTTTTATGCTTAAGTCTGCAGATGACTAGATGGTCCCCGTCTTACAGATATATACGATAGGGCCCATTGACAATAATGTCCTTAGTCTGGAGATGACTTGATGGTCCCTGTCTTACAGATATACGATAGGACTCATTGACAATTATGTCCTTAGTCTGGAGATGACTTGATGGTCCCTGTCTTACATATATACGATAGGGCCATTGACAATAATGTTCTTAGTCTGGAGATGACTTGATGGTCCCTGTCTTACAGATATACGATAGGACTCATTGACAATAATGTCCTTAGTCTGGAGATGACTTGATGGTCCCTGTCTTACATATATACGATAGGGCCCATTGACAATAATGTTCTTAGTCTGGAGATGACTAGATGGTCCCTGTCTTACAGATATACGATAGGGCCCATTGACAATAATGTTCTTAGTCTGGAGATGACCTGATGACCCCTGTCTTACATATATACGATAGGACTCATTGACAATAATGTCCTTAGTCTGGAGATGACTTGATGGTCCCTGTCTTACATATATACGATAAGGCCCATTGACAATAATGTTCTTAGTCTAGAGACGACCTGATGACCCCTGTCTTACATATATACGATAAGGCCCATTGACAATAATGTCCTTAGTCTAGAGATGACCTGATGACCCCTGTCTTACATATATACGATAAGGCCCATTGACAATAATGTCCTTAGTCTGGAGATGACTTGATGGTCCCTGTCTTACATATATACGATAGGGCCCATTGACAATAATGTTCTTAGTCTAGAGACGACCTGATGACCCCTGTCTTACATATATACGATAAGGCCCATTGACAATAATGTCCTTAGTCTGGAGACGACCTGATGACCCCTGCCTTACATATATACGATAAGGCCCATTGACAATAATGTTCTTAGTCTAGAGACGACCTGATGACCCCTGTCTTACATATATACGATAAGGCCCATTGACAATAATGTTCTTAGTCTGGAGACGACCTGATGACCCCTGCCTTACATATATACGATAGGGCCCATTGACAATAATGTCCTTAGTCTGGAGACGACCTGATGACCCCTGTCTTACATATATACGATAAGGCCCATTGACAATAATGTTCTTAGTCTAGAGACGACCTGATGACCCCTGTCTTACATATATACGATAAGGCCCATTGACAATAATGTCCTTAGTCTGGAGACGACCTGATGACCCCTGCCTTACATATATACGATAAGGCCCATTGACAATAATGTTCTTAGTCTAGAGACGACCTGATGACCCCTGTCTTACATATATACGATAAGGCCCATTGACAATAATGTCCTTAGTCTGGAGACGACCTGATGACCCCTGTCTTACATATATACGATAAGGCCCATTGACAATAATGTTCTTAGTCTAGAGACGACCTGATGACCTCTGTCTTACATATATACGATAAGGCCCATTGACAATAATGTCCTTAGTCTGGAGACGACCTGATGACCCCTGTCTTACATATATACGATAAGGCCCATTGACAATAATGTCCTTAGTCTAGAGATGACTTGATGGTCCCTGTCTTACATATATACGATAGGACCCATTGACAATAATGTCCTTAGTCTGGAGATGACTTGATGGTCCCTGTCTTACATATATACTATAGGGTCCACTGACAATAATGAACCTAATCTGGAGATGACTTGATGGTCCCTGTCTTACATATATACGATAAGGTCCATTGACAATAATTTTCTTAGTCTACAGATGACTAGATGGCCCCTGTTTTACATATATACGATAGGGCCCATTGACAATAATGTTCTTCGTCTACAGATGACTAGATGGTCCCTGTCTTACATGTATACGATGGGGCCCATTGAAAATAATGTTCTTAGTCTGGAGATGACTAGATGGCCCCTGTCTTACATATATACGATAGGGCCCATTGACAATAGTGTTCTTAGTCTGGAGACGACTAGTGCTCATATGTCTTACCAAGCAAAACTGTAAATGCGCCTTCTACTTGAACAGATGACTCTCATCAAAATATTACCCTAGATCAGTTAAACACAACATTTACCCTCCCCCTTTTTGCATAAAAACAAATTTGTTCTGTAAGTCAATTTTCAGATGTCTTAAACCGATCTATGTTCTCTATTATCATTCCTTTTCATATCCATTTACTAGACACATCTAGTCTTATTAGATTTGTTAAAGAACAAATAATATGATAAACTTAATTATACAAGTTCATGTCCTTTTAGCAACGCTATAAATGTGTGTCAGTCTAACATGATATTACGTTTAATTATATATAAGATAACGAAATTCTCCATTTATATATTCTGTACAAATAAATGACATGAATATTTTAATACCGAAAACTACAAAGAACAAATACGTGTGAAAACTGCCTAATATGAAAAATAACAATAAAGTGAAAATCAAAGTATCCCATACTATCGGAACATTTCTAATATCCAATAGAAAAATCGTAAAAACAGTGGCAAAATCGATACACCTAACATACGTATACACGACCGCTCATTTTCTGGGCACTTTGATAAAAGGTGGCGGCTTTAATTTATATTCTTATTATTGTTGACACTTCGTGTTATGAAAGCGTTAATGGAAAAAAAAACCCACCACATACATCAACCTACTTAATCCGTAAATGCTTTGTCATGTTGTGTTATAATGCTTTGATCGATAATTGAAATAATAAAAATAAAACAATGCTATTATTTCCACAAACTAGTATTAATAAAGAAATACATTAATACATTTCCTATGTAAAGTTATATTAGATTTTATCATGAAATATAAGCTGTATGATGGCTTTCCAAACTTTAGACTTTCAGCGTACCTGAAGAAGGTTATTCCAGAAATTCGTACCCGAAGAAGGTTATTCCCGAAATACGTACCTGAAGAAGGTTATTTCAGAAATTCGTACCTGAAGAAGGTTATTCCAGAAATTCGTACCTGAAGAAGGTTATTCCAGAAATTCGTACCTGAAGAAGGTTATTTCAGAAATTCGTACCTGAAGAAGGTTATTTCAGAAATTCGTACCTGAAGAAGGTTATTCCAGAAATTCGTACCTGAAGAAGGTTATTCCAGAAATTCGTACCTGAAGAAGGTTATTCCAGAAACTTGTACCTGAAGAAGGTTATTCCAGAAATTCGTACCTGAAGAAGGTTATTCCAGAAATTCGTCGTGCGCAGTAAATTAGTTATCTAAGTTTTTATTCGTATTAATGATTGATATGATCATTTATTAAGGATTGTGAAGACTTTTTAATTATTTGGCTTTGAAATCTTTTGACTATGAGCGTGCACGACCCGTGTGTGGAGTGATCTTCATCAGGTACTGATGAAGATCACTCCACACACGGGTCGTGCACGCTAAATTTGATATCTACGTATTTTTGTTATTCTTATTCATTTTCTTAAAACAAGTGTCATTTATTCAAAGCCAAGGGATTGGATTATATTAAAATACGAGTATAACATTTAGTCATCGCTAAAAGAAAGTGCATATACTCTGCTATGAGTTATCTCATAAATGTAATACTAATACCACCTTCTTGAATGGAGAATTAAAAAAAAAATAAAAAATTATTGTTAAACAATCCCTCCTGTATTAAAAATAGCGGCCTTATCTTTAGATCTAGGAGAAAAGAGGATTACCACTCCTGCATATAAAAAAACAACAACAACAACAACAAAAAAAAAAAAAAAAAACACGTATAGCACAAAGCTGAGCGCACCAAACAACTACACATGGCTGTTACGTCAATATCTATGTTATTTCCAATAGAGACACCATTTTTATTTTACACATTATTTCAATTAAGATTTTTGTCTATTAGACATTGGTATACATTGGTTTCCCATTTCATTGTATACACGTTACATCCCACTGAGACATCGTCTTATGAGATCTAACACTCCAATAAAATAGTTGGATATGTTGTACGTTCGCCGCTCTGGAATATCCGTGTCACAAATGACAACAGATATGTTCCACTTGTCATAAACACTTCCTGGTCTTTTCCTCATTCATGACTTATCACCGAATCTGTAATTAGATTAACGCGACGGGTTTCACTACTCACTAGTGGAGCAGGAACTGCTTACCCTTCTGGAACACTTGAGTTCATCCCCGGTTTTTAGTGGGGTTCGTGTTACTCGATCTTCTATTTTATGTGTATGTTTTATAGATCGTTATTTGTCCCCTTGGCCATTGTATCTTCTGTCCTACGATTTACGGATTCTGGCTACCCCTTTGATATCTTAGATCTACGGATTCTGGTTACCCCTTTGGTATCTTAGATTTACGGATTATGGCTGCCTCCCTTTGGTATCTTAGATTTACGGATTCTAGTTACCCCTTTGGTATCTTAGATTTACGGATTCTGGTTACCCCTCTGGTATCTTAGATTTGCGGATTGTGGTTACCCCTTTGGTATCTTAGATTTACGGATTCTGGTTACCTCCCTTTGGTATCTTCAACCTTTTCATGAAACATATTCTAATTAGCATATCGACATTGATCATTGGGTAAATGAACTCTGAAATACACATAATCTTTAGATTTGGGTAATTGTCTAAATTCTTTATATAAATAAAACTCTCATCTGCAATTCGCAAACATTAAGATTCTCCATTTCATTTATTTATGAATTCCCCTGGGAACTTATCTTCATAGAGAATGTAAATAAGCGAGACCTCAATCAACAAACACAATACAAACGGCTTCACTCTTTCAATGAACTGTTGTAAGAGAAACACATGGTATAACGATATTCATGAATATGGTCAACTCCCAATAACATATACTAGATGTCTCTAAAAAAAATCATTTTCTTATATTTTAACATATATCAGGATATAACATTCTCTTTCGGCTGTGAATTACAACTTATCATTTAGTTCTTATTCAAATAGAGGAAAATTTATAAAATTCTTATCTAAAATATCCAAAATGCATTATATATATCAACCTATTCTAAATCTGATTTAGAATTTTAATTATAGGAACGTAAAACTGAAAATAAAGATACTTTGTTAAATATACTGTTAAATTGTCCCGAAGTTTATTTGTACAAACCCTCTATTGAGAATGGCAAATTAAAATAATATCTTTACTTTTTATAAATATGAAAAATTAACACTTTGTCATACATTATAGTTCATAACTTTTATCCCATAGACCTAATGCTAAGGCCGCCATCTTCGATATAAGATTTATTAGTTAAAATGACCACTTAACCCTTCTAAAAAAACCTTCAAGATGGCGGCCTTAAAATTAAGAGCAAGAAAAAAAAGAAGTGATAAATTGAAAAAATTCTCAACTCTTTTCTTAAGTCTGAAAACTACATATGTGTTAATTAGTTAAAATGACAACTTGACACTTGTTAAAAACAACTCGCCTCTATTCAAGATGATGGCCTTCAATATAGTTCTATGGGAAAAAAGTGGGCAACTACTCTGTCAATCAACATTGCACTAAGTTATCCGTAAACATGCACAACAAACAGCGAAACCGTATTTCAGCTAATAGGTTCTAAGGTTAATTTACTTGTGTTGTATTTTTTCTCCATAGACGTACCAGTAGTTCACTACATATAATTTCAATTGAGATTTGTGTCTATAAGACATTAGTATACATTAGTCCAATTTCATTGCATACACCTTACATTCCACTGAGACATCTTTTGTAGAGATCTGACTGCACAATAATTCCATATTTGAAATATATTCTAATTTGCATATTATCACTGTTGATTACTTAATGAACTCTGAAATACATGTGGTAGAGTCACGAGATTTGGGTAATTATCTAAATACTTTATATAAATAAAACTCTCATCTGCGATTCGTAAGCATTAAGATTCTCTATTTCATTTATTTATGAACTCTCTTGGGAACTTATCTTTATCGAGAAAGTAAATAAGCGAGACCTCAATCAACAAATACAATACAAATGGCTTCATTCTTTCAACGGACGGTTACAGTGTAGCAGTTTTAAGAGAAAATAATTTTTTGCCTTGGAAGATCTGTTTAACTCTTAATAAAAAAAAGTTTTACATTTGATTAAAGCTTGCATCAGGATACATTTATATTTCCTAAACCGGCAGTAGTGATTTCGTCACACATTTGTGTAAGATTAATTAATATTAATTTGTCTACTGTATATTTTCAAAATATTGAGTTAAGAAAAAAACAGTTCGTATTTTAGTTCCATCCAGTTAAACATTTCAAATTCATACATCCAAATAAACGTTAGAGAATACAGAAAGGCAACCAAACTGACAATCCAGAGAAACTGACAACATAGGGTACACAAGACGAAGAAAAACAGAGAAAAAACCACAACACAATATGTGTTGGACACCATTATACGTAAAAAAACACAAATAACGTAAGTAAGACATGAGCCCTCCTACAAACAACTGGAGGTATATAAGACATGAGCCCTCCTACAAACAACTGGATGTAAATAAGACATGAGCCCTCCTACAAACAACTGGATGTAAATAAGACATGAGCCCTCCTACAAACAACTGGAGGTATATAAGACATGAGCCCTCCTATAAACAACTGGAGGTATATAAGACATGAGTCCTCCTACAAACAACTGGATGTAAATAAGACATGAGCCCTCCTACAAACAACTGGAGGTATATAAGACATGAGCCCTCCTACAAACAACTGGAGGTATATAAGACATGAGCCCTCCAACAAACAACTGGATGTAAATAAGACATGAGCCCTCCTACAAACAACTGGAGGTATATAAGACATGAGCCCTCCTATAAACAACTGGAGGTATATAAGACATGAGCCCTCCTACAAACAACTGGAGGTATATAAGACATGAGCCCTCCTACAAACAACTGGATGTAAATAAGACATGAGCCCTCCTACAAACAACTGGATGTAAATAAGACATGAGCCCCCCTACAAACAACTGGAGGTATATAAGACATGAGCCCTCCAACAAACAACTGGATGTAAATAAGACATGAGCCCTCCTACAAACAACTGGAGGTATATAAGACATGAGCCCTCCTATAAACAACTGGAGGTATATAAGACATGAGCCCTCCTACAAACAACTGGAGGTATATAAGACATGAGCCCTCCTACAAACAACTGGATGTAAATAAGACATGAGCCCTCCTACAAACAACTGGATGTAAATAAGACATGAGCCCCCCTACAAACAACTGGAGGTATATAAGACATGAGCCCTCCTACAAACAACTGGAGGTATATAAGACATGAGCCCCCCTACAAACAACTGGAGGTATATAAGACATGAGCCCTCCAACAAACAACTGGATGTAAATAAGACATGAGCCCTCCTACAAACAACTGGAGGTATATAAGACATGAGCCCTCCTACAAACAACTGGATGTAAATAAGACATGAGCCCTCCTACAAACAACTGGATGTAAATAAGACATGAGCCCTCCTACAAACAACTGGAGGTATATAAGACATGAGCCCTCCTACAAACAACTGGATGTAAATAAGACATGAGCCCTCCTATAAACAACTGGAGGTATATAAGACATGAGCCCTCCTACAAACAACTGGATGTAAATAAGACATGAGCCCTCCTACAAACAACTGGATGTAAATAAGACATGAGCCCTCCTACAAACAACTGGAGGTATATAAGACATGAGCCCTCCTACAAACAACTGGATGTAAATAAGACATGAGCCCTCCTACAAACAACTGGAGGTATATAAGACATGAGCCCTCCTACAAACAACTGGATGTAAATAAGACATGAGCCCTCCTACAAACAACTGGAGGTAAATAAGACATGAGCCCTCCTACAAACAACTGGATGTAAATAAGACATGAGCCCTCCTACAAACAACTGGATGTAAATAAGACATGAGCCCTCCTACAAACAACTGGATGTAAATAAGACATGAGCTCTCCTACAAACAACTTGAGGTACAGATTAACCGAATATCGTTTTTATGTGGAAATACACATCATAGGGTAATAGGACATCACACGTTATATTTTGTTAAGAAAAACAAGATGGGAACAACAATTAAAACAAATAACTGATTTTTTCCCAAGTAAATAAAGGACAGTTTCCAAATGATTAGTAAATGAAATCTAAAAGTTCCCCTAATTCATCGATTGTCAAATTTTAAATTATTCGTAAGCATTCATGTACGGTGTCTAATACGTTTCTGTAAATAACTTTATTGTATCTGTCTAGGTTAAAATCATTTTGACGAAAAGAGCAAAAACGTAGATATCTAATTTAAAGATCACGACGCGTTTCTGGAATAACCTTCAACAGGTACTCTCAAGGTCAAACGATTGGAAAGCTAAATGATTTTAAAGTCTGTTGTAGCAAGTAAACCAAAGGCCCTACACAATTCAATTCAATTCTTTATTAAAGATAACTAATAATATTACATTAGTGTTCTCCATTACAAATCATATGATAGTATACAAAACAACATTTAAAAGTTACATGCAGTATATAATAATACATTTGTACACATATTTTAAGAAATGTTTCTTATTTCTAATGCGTCCCTAATGAATTTATTACATTCAATAATATTTTTTGGATTTAAGTATATCAGCCATGTATAGCAGATAAAACAGTCAGCACTAAGTACTCTATTTTATCTTAGAAATCTTATTGATCACGAGTATCTTGTATATGTTGTGATAAGAACATAAAGCGTCAATATATCTACCATTTATAGCACACAAAGGGAGACACGCTAATAAACTATCAGCTTAAACTCGACCTCAAGGGTAGAATCAACGCGTCCCGGGAATGAAAATGCAGTGAAAACGCAGATTTAAAGACGTCATGGTGCGCGTTCACAATAAACATACATTATCAACGAATTTGCATGCACAATGTGCACACTTGTCCAATAGAAGGTTGGAACACCATGAAGATGTTTAAAATATTTTCGAGAATAAAACGAAAAATAATTGAAACCAAATCAGGAAAAGAACGATATATAAAACAGGGTGAGTGCTCAGTTGTAAACAGGACGACTCCCAAAATATAACTAAAATACTGCTCACTGGACGTTATTGCAATACTTAATAAATCATGTGTGTTTATATCAAGAAGAAACGTTATGTGTTGCACAACATATGTCCTAAAATAGCCTTTTCTTGATAGTACCCAATCATAACTACCATGGACAATGAATCTACCGAATAGGTTATTATATACAGGAACAATATCGTTCAATGGAGTTATTAATTATTGTGTCTTAACAGTGACGGCTTCACTAACACTAGATAGATCACCTTATCTTATAATGACGGTCAGTATTGTTATTATACAACAGGATTTTAGAGAAGGGTAATTAATACAAAAAAAGCTGACTATAAGCTAATGGGTGGTAGACATCTTTATCGATATTGATACTGGTCTATTTTAAGGAGGGAACATCCGTGGTAGCGATACGTATGGACATTGGTTTAATATGGATACATATGCACTTTGTTGTGGGCTAGGGTTAAGGGTATGGTGTTTATCGCCACTTTCAACAATATTTCAGCTATAAAATGGCGGTCAGTTTTACTATGGAGGAAACTGTGAGTACCCAGAGAAAACCATCGACATAAAGTTGTATCGAGTACACCTCACCTTGATCGGGATTCGAACTCACAACATAAATAGTGATAGGCACTGATTGTATATGTAGTTGTAAATCCAGCTACCCTAAGATCACCACCACGATTACACCACACTTTTTTGTGAGTTTCAATCCCGCAGTCATATTCTAGAATTGTATTTATTTGCTTCAGTTTTCTAATTGGCTCGTATGAACTCAAGCTTAAAAGTTATATGACCACAAGGTCAAGTGTACTCGATTTAACCAGTTATTTATGACAGAAGATTGGTAGTTTTGTATGTTTTTGCCAGTTTCGTCCACCAAAAAAAAACTTATTGCAACGATATGAATGTAATGTCGGAATAAAAACGTAAATATATACTTTAGTACGTATGACGTGTTTCTTTGATAACATTAATCAGGGACTTTCATAGTTAAAAATAATGGAAAGCTAAAATAATTCAAAAGTGTTTGGGAGTATATACACCACAAGAACTAAACAAGATAGACATAATCATCTACTGTTACCTACGTCTGAAATTCATGTTACATATGAAAACACCCATAGCCCCATAACACTTCCGGAGCACCTGAGATCACCCCCGGTTTTTAGTGGGGTTCGTGTTACTCGATCTTTAGTTTTATGTGTATGTCTTGTAGATCGTAGTTGATCATTTTGTCCTTTTTCTTTTGCCCATTGTGTTGTCTGTTCTTCTTCGATTTACGGATTCTGATTACCCATTTGGTATTTTCAAGCTCTTCTATAAACCAGCTGTTTAAAATGATTACGTTCACAATAAGCACGCTTTTTACTTAATTATTCTGAAGCTTAATCATGTGCTGAAAATGATCACTGGTATAAAATAAATCTTAGGCATTTTTTTTCTAAGAGGAGTACACGGTTTTGATAAATATAACTAGATTCTATCTATACGGGGCTCAATGAGTTAGGTAGTTGGATTACCTAACAACTCATACAAGCCTATCACCAATTCGGCGTGAGTTCGAGCCCGGCTTTGTAAATTACAAGAAAAGGTGCACTCGACTCGCAACCGCAAGTGATAAAGTTTACCAGTTGCTTGCCCATGGTCGGTGGTTCTCTCCGGGTACTCTTTCTTCTTCCACCACTAAAACTGGTCGCCATGATATAGCTGAAATATTGCTGAAAGTGGCGTTAAACACCAACAATAAAATCAAATCAAATATATCCATACTCTTAGTATAATAATTATAACTAATACTAAGGTCAATCACCCTCAGGCATGCAGGGGCGGATTGGTTCTCTCCGGGTACTCTTTTTTGGCGTAAAATCGTGATTTTTCACACGAAATACCCCAAAAAGTTTCGCGCCTCCCTTCGCTCGGCGCAATTTTTTTAACTGCACCCTCCCCCTAACTTGAAATCCTGGATCCGCCCCTGGCATGGGTATTCTTAACTGATTTAGCCTTTCTTTAATTATTTGGCTTTCATCTCTTTTGACAATCATTAATGTACCTGATGAAAGCTATTCCAGAATCACGTGGTATGCACGAGCTAAATTAGATATATACGTTTTATGGGATTCGGCTGGTGTAATTAATTTTTCAATTTCAAATCTAATTTGTACCCGTCAGACAATGTTTTAATAATCTCCATTTCGATTAATGAATGTATGTTATATCGTCATGGAAACGAACTTTTCAAGACTGTGTAGAGTATGTCTTATTATCACAAACCTTGTATTTAATACAAATCGGCAATGACACAGTTTTATATGTGAATGTACATGCAATCTAATTATTATTTATATATAAATACATATTCATGTGGTTTGTTAAAACGTGGGATAACTGCTGCATTTTTGGGGATTTTCATATCTAGAGAGGAAATCCACACAGCAAAAACATACTTTTCCCTGCTATCAATGATGACGAACATACATCTTAATACATCGCTATTTCCAGGCAGAGTATATAACCTTTATAAGATCAAATATAATGTATGCAATATAAGTAAGATATTTACTGTATAGAGGGCCCGGGTGGCTCAATGAATTAGGTCGTTGGATCTAACAACTCATACAAGCGTATCACCAATACGGCGTGGGTTTGCCCCCAGCTTTGTAAGTTACAAAAAAGGGTGCACTCTACTCGCAGCCGCAAGTGATAAAGTTTACCAGTTGCTTGCCGAGGGTCGGTGGTTCTCTCCGGGTACTCCGCTTCCTCCACCACTAAAACTGGTCGCCATGATATAGCTGAAATATTGCTGAAAATGGCGTTAAACACCAAAATTCAAATTCAAATTCAAATTCTACTCTATAGGAGAAGATCAATCATAATTAATTAACTGTCTTTATTTCAGAGAGAGAAAAAATGCAAATTAGATCAATAATATGTTGTATTCTGAAGACAATCACACATTTATTGATGTTGTTTGAACTTCTTCCGGTTGTGGAACTTAAAAGTATAAATAAATAATAAACAAGAAAAAATGGCAATTGTCTCATCACAGTATATGAAAACAACATATTTATCATTACTGAACGATCAATTAAATAATTTAATATCTTCATTATCAGCAGATTTAACCAATTGTCTGGTATGTTTCAAGGAATCTTCAAGATCAGCTGATTTAACCAATTGCCTGGTATGTTTCAAGGAATCTTCAAGATCAGCTGATTTAACCAATTGCCTGGTATGTTTCAAGGAATCTTCAAGATCAACTGATTTAACCAATTGCCTGTTATGTCTCAAGGAATCTTCACGATCAGCTGATTTAACCAATTGCCTGGTATGTTTCAAGTAATCTTCACGATCAGCTGATTTAGTCAATTGCCTGGTATGTTTCAAGAAATCTTCACGATCAGCTGATTTAACCAATTGCCTGGTATGTTTCAAGGAATCTTCACGATCAGCTGATTTAACCAATTGCCTGGTATGTTTCAAGGAATTTTCACGATCAGCTGATTTAACCAATTGCCCGGTATGTTTCAAGTAATCTTCACGATCAGCTGATTTAAACAATTGCATGGTATGTTTCAAGGAATCTTCACGATCAGCTGATTTAACCAATTGCTTGGTATGTTTCAAGGAATCATTTCAAAAAAATCCAATAAGACCATTGTAACAAACCTAATCAATCCGTGCATTTTGAAGTAATCTTAATGAAAAAGTCAATCTAACCTCATGTTACAGCTCACAAAGTTCTAAAAATATGCATTAGACAACCAACAACTATCAATGTAATAGATTGCCACGATATAGCTGAAATATTGTTGAAAGTGGCGTTGAACACCATAACCCAAACCCTCAATTTAATAGAATATTATTATATTGAAATTTCAAATTTCTTTACTGTCTATCTATATAAAATGATTACAAATTGCACTTCTACAAAGAATGAGTGATCTTTCTATTATCTCTACAGGTGTAACACATAAAGAAGAGCTTGAAGATACCAAAGAGGTAATCAGAATCCGTATATGAAGAAGAACAGACAACACAATGGACAAAAGAAAAAGTACAAAAGGACAAACAACGATCTACAAAACATGCATATAAAACTAAAGATCAGGCAATGCAATGCAATGGCCAATTGAAAAGGGACAAAATGAAGGTTGGAATCGTATTAATCGGTTTAACACCGCCATATGTTTGTGTATTTCACCAAGCTAGGACCTGAATTGTCACCGCCATATGTTTGTGTATATCACCAAGCTAGAACATGGATTGTCACCGCCATATATTTGTGTATATCACCAAGCTAGGATCTGGATTGTCACCGCCATATGTTTGTGTATATCACCAAGCTAGGACCTGGATTGTCACCGCCATATGTTTGTGCATATCACCAAGCTAGGACCTGGATTGTCACCGCCATATGTGTGTGTATATCACCAATCTAGGACCTGGATTGTCACCGCCATATGTTTGTGTATATCACCAAGCTAGGACCTGGATTGTCACCGCCATATGTTTGTGTATATCACCAAGCTAGGACCTGGATTGTCACCGCCATATGTTTGTGCATATCACCAATCTAAGACCTGGATTGTCACCGCCATATGTTTGTGTATATCACCAAGCTAGGACCTGGATTGTCACCGCCATATGTTTGTGTATATCACCAAGCTAGGACCTGGATTGTCACCGCCATATGTTTGTGCATATCACCAATCTAGGACCTGGATTGTCACCGCCATATGTTTGTGTATATCACCAAGCTAGGACCTGGATTGTCACCGCCATATGTTTGTGCATATCACCAAGCTAGGACCTGGATTGTCACCGCCATATGTGTGTGTATATCACCAATCTAGGACCTGGATTGTCACCGCCATATGTTTGTGTATATCACCAAGCTAGGACCTGGATTGTCACCGCCATATGTTTGTGTATATCACCAATCTAGGACCTGGATTGTCACCGCCATATGTTTGTGCATATCACCAATCTAGGACCTGGATTGTCATCGCCATATGTTTGTGTATATCACCAAGCTAGGACCTGGATTGTCACCGCCATATGTTTGTGCATATCACCAATCTAGGACCTGGATTGTCACCGCCATATGTTTGTGTATATCACCAAGCTAGGACCTGGATTGTCACCGCCATATGTTTGTGTATATCACCAAGCTGAGACCTGGATTGTCACCGCCATATGTTTGTGTATATCACCAAGCTAGGACCTGGATTGTCACCGCCATATGTTTGTGTATATCACCAAGCTAGGACCTGGATTGTCACCGCCATATGTTTGTGTATATCACCAATCTAGGACCTGGATTGTCACCGCCATATGTTTGTGTATATCACCAAGCTAGGACCTGGATTGTCACAGCCATATGTTTGTGTATATCACCAATCTAGGACCTGGATTGTCACCGCCATATGTTTGTGTATATCACCAAGCTGAGACCTGGATTGTCACCGCCATATGTTCAATAAGTTGACATGAGAAAGGATTATTCATTCCTTGATATCGGTGGAAGTGTTGATCATCACTGTTTAAACTTCTTTTTCATAAAACATTAACCTGTAAAACACTACACTGAACACGAAGACCGAGTACCATGCACCCCACAAATTCTAATCTAACATTAGGAATAATATCTGAAAATCAGTTTTGTCTCGGTCAAATTGACTCCTAAACTGTTAAAATGTTATATATATAGGTGTAGATATACGGGTGAAATCCCACACTTACACGGAGGTCTTGAATACCTCATATATTATATTAAAATAGAAACAAAAAAAAACATCATTTACCTACCTCCCACCCAGAAAAAGGTAATTAACAAAAACAAGCTTAATGTTGAGGCGGCAATAAATGGCTGATTATCTTTTGAAACATATTTTATAATTGTGTTGTTTTGTTTTAATTTGTTTGAAGGAAAACAAAATATATTTTTTTTATATATTATTGTGTGTTTTTTTCATCTATAGTGTATGCATCATACCTCATGTGTATAACACTTCTATTCTTAAAATAAACAATTACAAATAAATGTTGACCCTCAACTTCTGTAAAAATCCCTACTACGTGTAATTGATGCTATGTTTTTTATGATACCACTTTAATCATCATGGTGTAACGTTACCGTTCAATTTCCTTTAACAATACACGTTCTAAAAGACTAGCAGGAAACAATACCTTTGACAATAGAAGACATGTTATAAATTAGTGCTTGTTTCACCTTGTTATTACAGCATCACGATTCTAAACATGATACACACAAAAAATGAGAGCTTTTAGCAAGTTTCTATAGCAACAGTTTTAAATTTGAAACCTACTCTAAGTTTATTTCTATATTTCCATGACATTAACATTTAAAATGAATATAAAAAAATATATAATCGATAGTTTTTTCATGAAGTACCTCATTTAGACGACTCTAATATTTTCTAGATCAGTATTATGACAATATTGCTACACGTAAATCTAGTCCTTAAATACTTTGAGCTTAAATTACATAAACGATCAGTGCAACATTTTATTAACGATGTGAAGACATCTAGTATCTACAAATAACTGAGAACTGACTATAAATGTGGGAAGGCACTAACTTTATATTTAGTAATAAAATAACAAGAAAGAAATGTAAACTGTTTGCTTATTCTGCTGAATTCGTCACTGGAACTGGGTTATGTCTTTTGTAAACAGGAGTTCTACAAAACTAATATAATCTGTCACATTATGGCTATAGCATCACTGGAGGTTACTGGTAAAGAGTTTATTTTATTTTATTTTTTTTATTATTTTTTTAATAACATAATACTTTATTGTTTGACTCGCCTGTTATCACAACACCTTAGACGCCCAGGTAAGCAAAAATAATCTAAGGTTCGGTAAAGAGTTTTAATTGTCTCTGATATATGAACTGTTTATGTCTTTGAAAAGTCCACATATAAAAATAGGCATAAATCTAACATCTGTTAAAATCACTCAATCATTTCTACAGTACAGCAGTGAATAATTATCTTATAATTATTGAAAATGAAAAATAAAAACACTATGATAAAAGTAATGTCATTTTTTAAGGTGATACCTAACACTACAGGGAGATAACTCTTTATAATCAGTTGAACGTTTTGATCATATGATGTTTGTATGCAGATTTCAAGCATCTCGGTGATCAAAACCACAAAGAGAAAAGCTGCTATGTGGCTAGAGAATTTATAGCTCTGAGTCTGTTGGTTGGAATTTGTTAAAATTTTAATATTTATTACAGTGAATATATTCAAACACACTGCCAAAAAAATAAGAAAATTAAACGAGCAGATCAAATTTTACCTGAAGTATATGGTACCACCTTAAGTCCTAACAAACATATATAGGGTATGTTATTGCTGTATATTGCAACGTTTAATTATTTGTTCAGCAAGACAGTTTTTATTTATTTTACATTCGACACGATAACATCATCTGTTATGGAAATCGTGTTGGACACCAGTACACGTAAATAAATAAATACTAGCAAAACTGTAATACTGGTCATGTGACGTTATACAACAGACAATCAATCAATCAATTAAATCAAACCAGCCAAGGTGTCCAAAATGATCATTATGAAATGAAAGTCTAAACAGTGATGGTCAACAATTACACCAATATCAATAAAACAAACAATCACGTCTCGCCTTAAAACTGAACACAAACACGATTGTAACACATGTACCGTGTAGACAAGCCGCCATGTTTTTCATTTCTAACATTTATTGTATTTCGCTTCATAAATTGAAATGAGAAAAACAGACATACTGGTACTATGATATTCGTAAAAAGTCTGTAACATGACGATTTATCGACAATTACCTGAATTTAAACTACGTACTATTAGAATAGATGAAAAGACTATTGACTTCATTAGAGAAATGTTTCTAAGAAAACATAGATTTAAATCAAACAGGCGATTGCTATTATATATTATTATACTTCATGTATGTAAGCTGTAATTTTATTGAACAAGACGAGGGTAACATTCTGCTCTGACACATGACTCAGCGGGTAACAATTTTATTACTGTCACCCTCTCAGTTTTTTTCTTTGTTAAAGATTGTTAAAAAATATTTGTCTTCATATATGCAAGAATATAAATATAAATGCTACTCTAGTGCTGGGTAGTTAAGAATTCTAGGTTCTTGAAAAATTACTGAACATATGTAAACATGAATATATACTGATTATTGAATATGAAATGAAACATTAAAATGAAGAAAAAAAAACATCATTGCAAACGAAAAAGTGAAAACATTCAGTATAATAAATTATTTTTTTCAAATACAAATCAATTATACACGACCGACAATGGTAATGCCAAACAATATATAAATAACACATAGTTGAGAGGGTCATAGATCAGATTGTTACCCTTCGAAAAAGACATTGTCAACTTCGGTTTCGCCTCAGTTGACAAAGTTTTTCTCAGGCTAACAATCTGATCTTTCACCCTCTCAACTATGTGTTATTTATATATTGTTTGGCATTACCATTGTCGGTCGTGTATAATTGATTTGTATTTGAAAAAAAAAAATTCTCTTTTCAATTTCTGTAAAAATATTGCGGAGCCACAACTAACTTTGATAGTAAAAAGCAAGATGGAAGGAGAATAACCAACACACAGATAATTGTTGGTCAATATTAGCCCTATTACCTCACACATAACCAACACACAGATAATTATTGGCCAATATTAGCCCTATTACCTCACACTGCAAAAGGGTAGCCAGAATCAAGCCGTACAGGACCGTGAACACTATACATCGACTACAAACTCACAACTGTTAGCCAGTATTTACTGCGAGATGTACAGGATCATGGTCACTAAACTACAAACTCATACATGTTAGTCAGAATCAAACTTAGATGGTATGACATCGAGGACACGAAGCCACACAACGTAACACAAAGTCAAAATCAATTAAAAACATATTTAATCGTGAACATGTAACCACAGACCGATACAAGTTACTCAGAATCAAACCAGGTGGTTTAAGGGACCGACCATTTAACTTGAAGGGAGGGGGGGGGGGGGGTTATGGTTTTTTGTTTCGTTCAGAAATTTGTTTTCGAACAACACAAGAGATAGAATATTTTTTTTTTGTCACGCAAAGCGCGAAATTTTTTTCCAGAATTAAACATTAGGTTATATGACAAAAACTCTGAATCAGATAATTTTTTTTTTTCTCCACCAAAATCAGAATATTTTTTTCAGCAACATTGAGAATCAGAATATTTTTTTAGAAAAAAAACGATAACCCCCACCCTCTTCATGTTAAATGGTCGTTCCCTAAGATAGAACAGTTCTAACAACATATGGAAGTACGCTAGTACAAAATCAAAGTACGAGATGTGAACGTTGAGTTCATTACGTTAATACAAACCGATACCGACCAAACAAACAGACGCGAAGCAATGAACTGTGTCTCACTGTTTTACACCCAAATTTTATATTTAGACTAATGATGGAATCTTTACAGAACTCAAGCTCTTGAAATTAATGAACAACATAATTATCTCTGCAAATTGATCTTTTAATTGGAAATATATATTCTTTTTAATTTCTTTTGACAATTAATTTGCCAAGGGCTATGGTATAATTGGTAGATTTCTTTTGTAGAATGACTTTGATATAAGCAATTATTTCTATTAGATTTTTCCACAGATAATGCATTTTCCAAACACATTTGCAATCAAATTCGAGAGACCAAACGAAACGTTAAATTATAAACCTTTAAAAACAACTATTTGATGTATAAGGTATTAGGTCATCGTTGTAATGGCCGCCATAAAACTTGTACCAGGAACAAAAACACTATAGTACGTTTTACAATGAGAATAGACGTTAAACAAAAAGAAGGGCAAATCAAGAATAAAAAATCGAGAAACGCAGCCAATACTGGACACAAGACACAGAACTAAGATAAACAAAACAAAAAGTAGATAAAGACATAAAAAGAGCATATAGATCTAAAAATAGGATCAAAACTAATCCACCAAACACACCGGGGGGAACCCAAGAGCTCGGGAAGGGCACCCACCAAACACACCGGGGGGAACACAAGAGCTCGGGAAGGGCACCCACCAAACACACCGGGGGGAACCCAAGAGCTCGGGAAGGGCACCCACCAAGCACACCGGGGGGAACACAAGAGCTCGGGAAGGGCACCCACCAACAATACCGGGGAACCCAAGAGCTCGGGAAGGGCACCCACCAAACACACCGGGGGGAACCCAAGAGCTCGGGAAGGGCACCCACCAAACACACCGGAGGGAACACAAAAGCTCGGGAAGGGCACCCACCAAGCACACCGGGGAACACAAGAGCTCGGGAAGGGCACCCACCAAGCACACCGGGGGAACACAAGAGCTCGGGAAGGGCACCCACCAAACACACCGGGGGGGGGGACACAAGAGCTCGGGAAGGGCACCCACCAAACACACCGGGGGGAACACAAGAGCTCGGGAAGGGCAATTATCTCATTGGCTAGAGTTACGGTTATAATGATTAACGCCACTTTCAACAATAATTCAGTTAAATATGGCGACAGTTATTTCATTTGTAATTTTAATGTTCACCCCATATAGATCCTCACATCTAAAAAGTCTTAAGCGATTTCTTTACATTAGTAATAGCCTCTTTTCAACTGTGTTGTATTAGTTAAATGGTTGTTATGGACAATTTCATTTGCAACACATGTTTCTAGAAAATCCATTTTTATTGTTTTAGAAGAAGTTCATTAACGATGATAGCAACATGTAATAAACCGTTATCACTTTACCAAAGCCAATACGCCATTTTAATACTAAAAAACAGAAATGCACTCTAGTAGAATAAGAAAATTGCTATATGTTGCCAAAAATAGCATAGAAACGATCGTACAAATCATTAAAATCGGTAAATACATTACACTACAAGGAAGCATTTAAAAAATGACTACACATTTAATAGGAATTACGAAAAAAAGAAGATTTTATACAATTTTACACAATGTTACGATAAAAAGAATCTGGCACATTATACCACAAGAAAGCATTAAAAAAATTACAACACGTTAATTACGAGAAAAAAAAAACAAACAAAGAAGATCTGATGCAATGTTACAAAATGTAGCTATAAAATAGAAACTGGCACTTACCAAAAATGGCCATGTGTCCATAACATATTTACTGTTATATACCTCCTCGTTACCTCAGTACATCTTATAGATATGATGATTATAAGAGCAGAGGTTTGTTCTACCATAACCACATCTATCTATCTATCTGTTAGCCGTCAGAACTGATCATTACGTGTTAAAGAAGTCAATAAACGATATCTTAAATTAACCTTGGATCAAATCTGCAATTATATTCTGAGATACAAAAATACAAATCATATGCTCCAGTTATGTGTGTTGATTTAAAATCACTATTTTTGTACTTTATTTGTTACAAATCCAAAGCTAAGCTATTCCCTCTTCCTAGAACATAGTAATTATATTCTGAGATACAACAAAAATCATATGTGTTTCGATTCAAACTCACAAATGTTGTATTTTATTTGTTACAAATCAAAAACTCCACAATTCCCTCTTCCTAGAACATAGTAACATGTTAAGCCATGATTTGTGGTATTTGTAATAGTTCCGGAGCCGTTAATGTTTTATTTCCACACGAATTTTCGGTTAAAAGTTCTTATTTTCCTTGTAATTCAATATCGACAACGAAGATCTATCACCTGTTCATTTTTTATCAAGGACTTTCTGACATCACTAAAAATAACCAGATTTCATCTCCTGGTATATTTCAACTTAAACTAACAACAATGGCTGCAAAAACGTGCTTAAAACCGATAAATAAACCTCACACTGCGATAATGAAATCCTCGTAGAGACAGAAATGTTCACATGCTACAATTATCGTATTTTCTGTACTATTCGATTTAATTCCGCATTACAGTAGCAAAACTTATTAAATATCATCCAAATATTTTGTTACAAGCTGTTTTTTTCTCTCTTTAATTTATATTGAAATATGATGCGTTCCAAAGTACATTGATAAGTGTTTCGAGTTATCGTTCGTGAAATCTTAAGAATATCATCTTTATTTATCTATACTTTGATACACAAAAAGCTAGCATTAAGGTAAGTTATGATATTAATGTAAATATTCCATTTTACATCCACTTCGTCTTGGATTTTGAAATCGAAATTTTGTTGAGAATTTTTCTTTCTTAGAAAATGTAAGATTTCTTGAATATTGAGAACGAAATTGTGGATAAAATTATTCTGTCTTAGAAAATGCAGCTCTCGTCTTTAAAAACGTATAAAATGTTCCTGATTTTATCGCTTACCATCACCATTTGTTGATATACTAACAGAACAGAAATCCCTCCATAAATATTCCTAAGATTTAAAATGTGCATAAACTATTGACAGCAATCGTTTAAGCAGATACACAATAAAAAATAATCCGTCAAAAATATTCCAAAAATTAAACCTAATTTTGAATACCAATTTTGCTATTCCTAACTTCACACATAAGCTTCCGAATAATTGCATATACAGCCCATAGTCAGACATGCAATCATAGCTAGGAAATCTCAATTGATTTTAGACTGAAGTGGATATTGGTTTTTATAGCTTTACAAAATTCTTGTCTATTTCAACATGCAAACTATTTACATCAATCAAATTAAATGATAGAGACAATTTATTAAATGCAATAATGCACTAAGCTTGAATGACAGCATATTTTGTGGTTAACTAATCGTGAGGTTTGAGCACCATATAACTAGTTTAATCCCGCCACCTTTTATTGAAGTGACTGTACAAAACTCGGAAAGTGTGCTATCATGTATACATGTATTAGGGGTTCAGATAGTGTGGTATTTCTTTTTCATTTTATTATTGATAAATGTCCTTATTTTAGCAAACTTAAGAGTTATTAAAAAAGATCATGAACTACTACTACACTGTGATGAAAAAGAAGTTTTCAACACTGTTGGCAAATTAATATAGAGTATATATGCTATAATGTACTGTGCAGTGCATGTTGTTTATATTTTTGCATGTTATAACGTATCGGCATGTATGCACTGATTTACAAAATCCCTCTTTCTCAATGAGTTACTATTCTCATTTCCCTCTTGTGGTTCCCTTAATTGGTAATAATAATATTTGATTTGAATTGATTTATTAAATAGATAATAAAATAGCAGGTTCCTGGACAATCTTTACAATTTATTGTAACTGTTAATGGAGATATAATGTATGGCTAATTGATCATTTGTCATCACATTGCTAAATTCTTAATAAATATTAAACCAATCTCTATGACTACATCAGCTAAATTCTTAATAAGTATTAAACAAATTTCTGTGACTACATCAGTTAAATTCTTAATAAGTATTAAACCAATCTCTGTGACTACATCGGCTAAATTCTTAATAAGTATTAAACCAATCTATGTGACTACATCGGTTAAATTCTTAATAAGTATTAAACCAATCTATGTGACTACATCAGTTAAATTCTTAATAAGTATTAAACCAATCTCTGTGACTACATCAGCTAAGTTCTTAATAAGTTTTAAACCAATCTCTGTGACGACATCAGCTAAATTCTTAATAAGTATTAAACCAATCTCTGTGACTACATCAGTTAAATTCTTAATAAGTATTAAACCAATCTCTGTGACTACATCAGTTAAATTCTTAATAAGTATTAAACCAATCTCTGTGACTACATCAGTTAAATTCTTAATAAGTATTAAACCAATCTCTGTGACTACATCAGTTAAATTCTTAATAAGTATTAAACCAATCTCTGTGACTACACCAGCTAAATTCTTAATAAGTATTAAACCAATCTCTGTGACTACATCAGTTAAATTCTTAATAAGTATTAAACCAATCTCTGTGACTACATCAGCTAAATTCTTAATAAGTATTAAACCAATCTCTGTGACTACATCAGTTAAATTCTTAATAAGTATTAAACCAATCTCTGTGACGACATCAGTTAAATTCTTAATAAGTATTAAACCAATCTCTGTGACGACATCAGCTAAATTCTTAATAAGTATTAAATCAATCTCTGTGACTACATCGGCTAAATTCTTAATAAGTATTAAACCAATCTATATGACTACATCAGTTAAATTCTTAATAAGTATTAAACCAATCTCTGTGACTACATCAGTTAAATTCTTAATAAGTATTAAACCAATCTCTGTGACTACATCAGCTAAGTTCTTAATAAGTATTAAACCAATCTCTGTGACGACATCAGCTAAATTCTTAATAAGTATTAAACCAATCTCTGTGACTACATCAGTTAAATTCTTAATAAGTATTAAACCAATCTCTGTGACTACATCAGTTAAATTCTTAATAAGTATTAAACCAATCTCTGTGACTACATCAGTTAAATTCTTAATAAGTATTAAACCAATCTCTGTGACTACATCAGTTAAATTCTTAATAAGTATTAAACCAATCTCTGTGACTACATCAGTTAAATTCTTAATAAGTATTAAACCAATCTCTGTGACTACATCAGTTAAATTCTTAATAAGTATTAAACCAATCTCTGTGACGACATCAGTTAAATTCTTAATAAGTATTAAACCAATCTCTGTGACGACATCAGCTAAATTCTTAATAAGTATTAAACCAATCTCTGTGACTACATCGGCTAAATTCTTAATAAGTATTAAACCAATCTCTATGACTACATCAGTTAAATTCTTAATAAGTATTAAACCAATCTCTGTGACTACATCAGTTAAATTCTTAATAAGTATTAAACCAATCTCTGTGACGACATCAGTTCAATTCTTAATAAGTATTAAACCAATCTCTATGACTACATCACAAAGACACAGTTTACTATGAGAACCCTTGGGTATTGAAATATAAGATCTAGCTTTTTTTCTGCTGCTGGATTTATCTCTGAAAGAGGGTTTTGTTTTAATTGCATCAAATACACAACGTTTCTCAAGGTACTCCGGAAGAGTTTTTCCTCTCTATCCTGAATGCAACCACTTCCTGCTTGCAAACGATTTACAACAACTCATAATGGACAACAAGTAATATTTATACCACCGTGTTCCGTGTTAAACGGTAAAGCAATCGAACACGAAGCTTGAAATTGTTTACACTTTAACTCGGAAAACCATGGTATAAATGAGTTGTAACATGAAGCCATGCAATATCACACCTAGGTAGTTGATTATTGCACGGCTCTCTGAGAGTAATAAAACCACAACCCATGTTTAACGTGTGTAATTTCTCGTATCTCCGAGTATTATTTCATAGTTCTTAGCTGTTGCGTACATTCTGGTTTATAAACCATAAAAAGATCAAAGGAAAAGAATGCATTAATGTTACAAAAATTGTTAAAGTGGTCATGCATGGAACCACTTAATAGAGTAACTGATGCATAAATACAAGTTAGAAGATACCAAAGAGGAAATGGGAAGCTGTACGACAATACAATGGGAAACTGTACGACAATACAATGGGGAAGCTGTACGACAATACAATGGGGAAGCTGTACGACAATACAATGGGAAACTGTACGACAATACAATGGGGAAGCTGTACGACAATACAATGGGGAAGCTGTACGACAATACAATGGGGAAGCTGTACGACAATACAATGGGGAAGCTGTACGACAATACAATGGGGAAGCTGTACGACAATACAATGGGGAAGCTGTACGACAATACAATGGGGAAGCTGTACGACAATACAATGGGAAACTGTACGACAATGCAATGGAGAAGCTGTACGACAATACAATGGAGAAGCTGTACGACAATACAATGGGGAAGCTGTACGAAAATACAATGGAGAAGCTGTGCGACAATACAATGGGGAAGCTGTACGACAATACAATGGGGAAGCTGTACGACAATACAATGGGAAACTGTACGACAATACAATGGGGAAGCTGTACGACAATACAATAGAGAAGCTGTACGACAATACAATAGAGAAGCTGTACGACAATACAATGGGGAAGCTGTACGACAATACAATAGAGAAGCTGTACGACAATACAATAGAGAAGCTGTACGACAATACAATAGGGAAGCTGTACGACAATACAATGGGGAAGCTGTACGACAATACACTGGGGAAGCTGTAGTACGACAATACAATAGAGAAGCTGTACGACAATCCAATGGGGAAGCTGTACGACAATACAATGGGGAAGCTGTACGACAATACAATGGGGAAGCTGTATGACAATACAATGGGGAAGCTGTACGACAATACAGTGGGGAAGCTGTAGTACGACAATACAATAGAGAAGCTGTAGTACGACAATACAATGGGGAAGCTGTACGACAATACAATGGAGAAGCTGTACGACAATACAATGGGGAAGCTGTACGACAATACAATGTGGAAGCTTTACGACAATACAATGGGAAGCTGTACGACAATACAATGGGGAAGCTGTACGACAATACAATGGAGAAGCTGTACGACAATACAATGGGGAAGCTGTACGACAATACAATGGGGAAGCTGTACGACAATACAATGGGGAAGCTGTACGACAATACAATGGGGAAGCTGTAGTACGACAATACAATAGAGAAGCTGTAGTACGACAATACAATGGGGAAGCTGTACGACAATACAATGGAGAAGCTGTACGACAATACAATGGGGAAGCTGTACGACAATACAATGGGAAGCTGTACGACAATGCAATGGGAAGCTGTACGACAATGCAATGGGAAGCTGTACGACAATACAATGGAGAAGCTGTACGACAATACAATGGGGAAGCTGTACGACAATACAATGGAGAAGCTGTACGACAATACAATGGGGAAGCTGTACGACAATACAATGGGGAAGCTGTACGACAATACAATGGGGAAACTGTACGACAATACAATGGGAAGCTGTACGACAATACAATGGGGAAGCTGTACGACAATACAATGGGGAAACTGTACGACAATGCAATGGGGAAACTGTACGACAATACAATGGGGAAGTTGTACGACAATACAATGGGGAAAATAAAAAGGCTACATGGACAAACAATGATATACAAAACTTAACTAATAAAACTAAACATTACACAGAAAACTAAGCTAAAGATTGAGCAACAAGAATTAACCCTACAAATAACCAGGGTGATGTCAGGTACTCCGGAATGGTGTTTGTTCGTTGTTCTGACCTGGCAGAAGATTGACCATCACCACAACAAATAACATTTAGGAAACAAATGAGCAATAAAATATAAGACTCTAGAATTGTCTTTATGTTCAATTAAGATTAATTGAATGAATCATTTGTAAAAACGGAAAATAATGATTGAGAGCATCATTTCAATATTATCTTCAAGCCTCAACAATCGTTTAGACAAATCAACATTCAAATATACCACATTAACGCATGCACGGTTATGTGTGAGGGTTGGCATTTTACCCACATGTGAAAAGCACGTGCAATGGCCGCATCACTTCACTGAGAGGGAAGGATCGAGTCCATAGAACTAGTTTAACGCCGCCACTTTTTTTTGAAGTGCCTGTACCATGTCGTGTGGTGTATTATTGTGTTATAGGTATCTCTTTCTACGATTTTGATATTTGATTGGAATAGTTCCGACAAAGTGGTATTTTTTTTAGTTTTTTTTATTCATATACTAGGCATGGAACTGTTTTAGCTTCATGGGTAAATATTTATGACACGCCACATCTACAAGAATTGTTTTATTTTGTACACTCTGTCTGAAATGAAGAAAAACACTAAATATTCATGGCGCGCCATAAAGAAAAAAAAATAGTTCCATTTGGTGAAATGTGTCATAAATGAAGAAAAGCACAATCGAATATTCAAAGTGAAAGTCTAAATAACACAGAAGCAAATTCATTTCAATTTAAAACAGAAATCCGTTAAAAATATACATGCTAAGCAAACTCCACAGAGATTCCAATTAGTTTCTTTGAAATTGATATTTCTATTGCAACACGAAATAGTCATCGTAAATTATTTTATTCTGTCAGAAAATCTTAGAATTAGTAGCTATAATATTAAAATGACATTTTTTTTCAATTCAAACTATTGTTTTTGTAGACATATTTTTAAAACAAATTCGCATAAATTATAAACAGAAATATGCAACAATGTGGAAAAATTGTTATTTTCTTAAGCATTTTTTTTAGAACAAATAAATAAAAAATAAAATGAATGAACTGATCAGACAAACAACACCTGCTCACTTTACACTTGTCACGTGTTTCATAAGTTCAGGATCACATGGTGTATATGTATAGAGTCGCAGGGTTCATACGTACATAGTACCATTGTTCTTACATCCATGGTCACATGGCTCATACGTCCAGAGGAACATATTTGATACGTACAAAGTCACATGGTTCATACGTACAGGGTCACATGGTATATACGTACAGAGTCACATGACTCATACGTACATAGACATATAGTCCCTACGTGGGTCACATGATTTCTACATCCAGGGTAACACGGTGTCACATGGTTTATTTGTACATGTTCACATGGTTCTTACATCCAGGGTCACATGTTTCCTACGTGCGCGGTCACATAATCCATAAGTACAAAGTCACATGGATCCTATCGTCATATATTTGCCTTATTTGGTTATTTGAAAGGTAAGTCTATAAATTTAGGTTAATCGGGTTTACTTTAGGACAAAGCTATTGATCATTAAGGAAGATATAGTTTTCAGAATTATTGCCGGAAATGAAAACAATACTTGCTTTATGAGTAGTTATAAATATTATATTTACAAAAATCTTCTTTTATTTTGGTAAAGTTATTTAATGGCAAATTAATAATAATTAATATACTGTTTCAGATTTGTTCTCTCAATTTTATTGCTAAGAGGAAACAAATGAAAAAAATACCATCTATTGGAACTTGGAACAGTTCCAAGATTCAATAGCAAAATCATAAAAAAGTAGGAATATATCAAATTGATATCCTTGCACAGAAATACATGACGGCTCACTTTCATGGCTTGGTAAATGCACTTCAATAAAAACTGTCGGGGTTAAACTAGTTATATGGATCTAAGACATCTCTTTATAAATTCCAGTCGATCTATAATCAAAATTTAATTTAACGATTCTTGATATCACAAATGGGTGTGGAACATAAAGTACATTTGGAAACTCTAACTGTTTTCACATTCATAATTGCCGATTCCTTTGCTATAGGTATGATAACCATAAAGCTATCTTCCAACAGATGGCAACTGTTTGTTTTCTATGTTTATAAAAAAAAATACTCGCTATACACAATACGATTATATCTTATAGATGTAAAGATTTAGTCATGATTCTTGTTTCTATCTGAATATAAAACATAGATCAAAGTTCTTTTCTATAGATTATTTTTTTGTTCTTAGACATATCCAGTCAACCGGAACTGATTAAAGCTTTATCATGTTCCACGCGTTACATCATATAGTTATGAACCATCTGATCTCGGGAACATTCAGTCGTTAAACGTTTAAACATGATCAATATTCAAACGTAAGAATTATCTGATGATTTGGTACGATTATATATTTATCTATGTACTGCCTCTGCAAAATAATATTTGAAATTTTCAGTAGTTGCAATCCCCGTGCAGATCAGGGGTCGATCACACTTTAAGGGTGGGGGAGAAGGGGGGTTACGGTTTGAAATGTTCATTAGTTTAGGCTTTCCTGTTCAGGCTTTTTGGTTTTATTCCTCCACATTTTTTATGATTTATTTGACTTTCCAATCTTTTGAGCCTGAGCTTACCTGATAAATGTTATTCCAGAAACGCGTGGTGTTCACTGAATTTGATATTTACGTTTTCATTGCAATTAATGCAGGGGCGAATCCCCCCCCCCCCCCTAAAATGCTTTTTTGGCGTAAAATCGTGATTTTTTTTACACGAAATACCCCAAATATTTTCGCGCCTCCCACCGCTCGGCGCAATTTTTTTAAGTCCGCCCCCTAACTTGATATCCTGGATTCGCCCCTGCAATGGGCAGATCAGGGACCGGTCACACCTTTAATATGGGAGAAAATGGGGAGGGGGCTATGTTTTCCACTAAGTCAGATATTAAAGTTGAACGAGTCTGTATTGTTCTACATACTAGCTAGGTAAAATTAGATTAGAGATTGCCATTGATTGTACTCCATTAGAAGATTAAGGACAGACCGAACATTACCAGTGAGGTGGGGCTATATTTTATCACCGAGCCAGATATTCGTTTTTCAGGAGAATTAAAAATGAGATGCTTAAGTGTTTTTGGACATTAATTTTTCATATATTTCTACCCAAATTTATCGTTGAAAACTTCAGGGTCAGATTATCTATTTTTTTCTCTAAAATATGGCGACAGGGAAAAAATCCATAACCTTGATCCCCTCCCATCTACTCAAAGTTAAATAGACATTTCATAAAACGCAAGAGTGATCTTATGCTTGGTCTTATGTACTTGCTTCGCAAAGCAATGTTTCATTGGTTGCAATCAAAATGGAGATTGCAGTTCAACTCCCCATACCATGTTATGTTTTACAGCTTGCTATGATTATTTGCTTCAAAGTGTTCTTGATTTTTAATTTCATTGCTACTTTTTAATATAGAACTGTTGTATTTTCTTTTAACTCTACTTATCATTCCAAAACAGAAGTAGATGGAGACAGCCTTTTCTACATACCGGAAAATTAATCAAATGTTCTGAATGTTTTAGAAACAAACTCGGTAGATGAAAAGCGTTTTCTACTTTCAATTATATACTTGGTTTCTTTATATCGATCGAGTTGCGTTAACAATTTTTTATCATCCAGTATAATGGAACGTAAAGGTCCAAGATTACTCAAACTTGTATGCATGTATTTTATATTATTCGACTTTTTAGTTTTATTCGGAATAACAATGTAAAGATCTAATTTAGTAAGATTTGATTTGATTTGATTTTTGGTGTTTAACGCCACTTTCAACAATATTTTAGCTACATCATGGCGACCCGTTTTAGTGATGGAGGAAGCCTGAGTACCCGGAGAGAACCACCGACCATGATGGGCAAGCAACTGGTAAAATCTATCACTTGCTGCTGCGTTTCGAGTGCACCCTTTTTGTAATTTACAAAGCCAGGCGCGAACCCACGCCATATTTCTAATTTAGTAAGCATGACGCGTTTCTAGTAAAAGTTTCATCAGGTACATTAACAGTCAAATGATTATAAAGCCATGTAATATAAACTTCTGTATTAGCAAAAAACTCAAACGGCCTAAACATGATAGCCAAACACCATTGCATTATTTCCAGTCTTTTGACTATGAGTACATCTGACTCCAGGAACACGCAGTGTGTGCTTAATTAGATATCTAGAATTTCCGGAGCATATATATGAGTTCACCCCCGGTTTTTAGTGGGGTTCATGTTACTCGATCTTTAGTTTTATATGTATGTTTTGTCGATCGTTGTTTATCCTTTTGTACTTTTTTTTTGGCCATTGCGTTGTCTGTTCTTCTTCGATATACGGTTTCGGATTGCCACTTTTGGTATCTTCAAACTCTTATTATTCGTCCGGTACAAGTAGCGAAGCTGGAAGACAATGCCAATTTCCATACCATTGTGTTCCCTCATCAACCGTCAACAAGTACCTCGAAGTTTTAGTAGCGGTAAGGCCAATAAAAACAGTAGAAGAAATCCTATTATCGATAATACAATAACCGGTCTAAACTGGTCATCATTAGAACCCACTTTGGTGTTCGGTTTAAATTTCCAACGCTTTCTTACATTTGAACTTTATTTAAATAAACGTTAGAGAAAACCGAAGGAGCAATCGAGAATGGTCAATCCAGAGAAACGGGCAACATTGGGTATATAAGACACAGGACGAAGACAAACAAAATAAAAAACCCAACACATTATGTGTTCGATTAATAAAGGACGAAGTCCTTCTAACGGTAGGCTGTCCGATTCTTCCTTCTATATTGATAGCCAAATATCTGTTCACCGGAAGTTTAAAAAATAGATCAATTGATAATTTAGAATCGCAAAAGAAATATATTTCAATGAAAAATTCCCAATTATTTAATTATTTACTCTATGCAAAATCGAAATAAACTTGAAATAAAATTCAAATAAAAAAAATCTCTTTCTACGAAACTCCCGACGGAAGAGCGGCGTACAGTAGGTAAAATGAACGGAACAGCCATAACGAATCGGCTACAACATTCATTCAAAATAAAAGATAATAACTTGTGCAGATCATCGTATTATTGAAATTTTAGGACTTCGTCCTTCAAACAGGTTGCCTGTCTCATATTATCGACATGGTTTGATTTAGACATGCTTCACTGTGTATTGAAAGTTGTTATATGTACTTTACCTATATATTCGACGTTGTAATACATTAAAGCTTTGTAATTTTTGCTTTTATTTTTAATGTTGCTATTAAACTGCCCCAACAAAGATAGTCTTATTGCATTGTTTTAATTAGAAGCCATAATATCTTTTGTCTATCGTATTTTCTCGACAGTGGACATAAAACTCAGCACTCAAAAGACATTCTCAAAATATTTAAAGGCACATTAAATACAAAAGCAAATCGTTGTCTTTTGTCAGAAAGGAGTTTTAAAACTTGATGTTATGTGTCTGGCTGATGTTTTCTCTAAGAAAGACAGCTATTTTAATGTTTCTGTACTCTAATAATGACACATTTCAATGAAGACAAACATGGGTTGCTATGAGGTTTTGTTAATGGTGTACAAGTATGTAAAGAATATTTATTGCTGTTCAAATACAGATCTATTAATAAAGTGTCTTGTATTGATTTGAAAATGGATGTTGGATTTTTAGCCTTTGTTAAATCGTTTGTTTTGTATCTCAATGAAACAACATATTTATTTGGTTGTATTTGATTTAGTTGTATTTCTTTTGATAACAGTTAAAATTATATATGTATAGCAGGTTCGTTAAATTAAACGACTATCCTTTGGTTCACCACCCACTTCCTGAAGTCAATAATTACAGAATCAATAAAATGACAGACAAGAAATACCACACTGTAGACACAGTATAAAAATATAATAGAAAAATCGTAGACACGGGGGGGGGGGGGGGGGGGGGGATCGATAGCCCGAACACACAAATACACGACCACCCACTTTTCTGGCTTGGTACAGGCATTTCAATATATAGTGGCGGGGTTGAACTAGTTTAATGAGCCAAACCCTCCCTCGATAGCCCGAACACACAAATACACGACCACCCACTTTTCTGGCTTGGTACAGGCATTTCAATATATAGTGGCGGGGTTGAACTAGTTTAATGAGCCAAACCCTCCCTCTTAGTAAAATGACCACACCCTCCCTCTTAGTAAAATGACCACACCCTCCCTCTTAGTAAAATGACCAAACCCTCTCTCTTAGTAAAATGACCAACCCCCCCCCCCCCCCCCTCTTAGTAAAATGACCAAACCCTCTCTCTTAGTAAAATGACCAAACCCTCCCTCTTAGTAAAATGACCAAAACCCTCTCTCTTAGTTAAATGACCACACCCTCCCTCTTAGTAAAATGACCAAACCCCCTCTCTTAGTAAAATGACCAAACCATCCCTCTTAGTAAAATGACCAAACCCTCCCTCTTAGTAAAATGACCAAACCCTCTCTCTTAGTAAAATGACCACACCCTCCCTCTTAGTAAAATGACCAAACCCTCTCTCTTAGTAAAATGACCAAACCCTCCCTCTTAGTAAAATGACCAAACCCTCCCTCTTAGTAAAATGACCAAACCCTCCCTCTTAGTAAAATGACCAAACCCTCTCTCTTAGTAAAATGATCAAACCCTCTCTCTTAGTAAAATGATACGATTATGCACGTGTTTTTCCATATGTGTGTAAAATGTCAGCCTTCACATATAACTGGGTGAACATAATTTGTTGGACATAAATTTCAATATTTAAGCATATCAAATAAACTATGTCAGTGCCTAAATGCTTATTACTGGGCGAATGATAATCTCGGGAACTAATAGTCCACCAGCAGAGGTATGGACAGTGATAGTAATAAAAATATAAATATCTAATTTAATGTGCGCGAGGCGTTTCTCGAATAATCTTTATTAGGTAATCTCAAAGTGGAAAAAAATCGAACGCCAAATAATTTAAAAGCCTTTGGGAGCTATCAAGTTAACCATTACGTCACATATGTTGTCCCAGGGGAGTAGGATCTTTATAGTGTTGGAATCTTGTCCCCAACAATTTCTGGTCCAGTCCTAAAAATTGCACCCCTCGCCTTTCCTATTGTCTGGTTCTCTTCTACAATTTCCCCCGCACTGTTCAGTAAAATCCTACTTTTTCCCATTGTCCAACTATTTCCTAAGCTAACCTCCATCAACCACAAACCCCACCCCACCCACTCCTGTGCACTGTTCGGTAGCATCACACACCGCTCGTTGTGAACTGTATACAATACCGTACAGGGGCGGATCCAGGAGCGCCCCCTTAAAATTTAAAAAAATATTATTTTTTGGCGTAAAATTGTGATTTTTCACACGAAATATCCGCCCCTGCCGTAGGTATTTAAAACATATCAGAACAACAACATGAATAAAACAACTTATTGTCTCATTGACCCAAATCATGTTTGATGGACGTTTCCTGTCATCTTGTCTTTGTGATAAAATCCTGATTTTTCTGTAGACCGTATTATAAATATCCCTGCTTATCATAGGACATAGAATGACAGATTGACTGATTGACACAAATGTTTTTTTCTAGATAAAGATTAAATGTAAACCTATATATCAGTATGTTTATTGATCAGTATACTGTAAGTCCTTCCATTGTTATTGTAACTTCTTGTGTGTATTATATATAAACATACATTTCATGTGGTAATTATACTTGTAACATAAATACGAATTTTTCCTTTGATGTTTTTATGCAATAATCAAGTTAAAATTTGTGAACTTTTACAAACCATGGTCTAACATGAAGATCTTGATGTTATTCCATGATGTTGACGTCATAGGTCTGTTATTCCATAATTTTGACGTCATAGGATCTGTTATTCCATGAATTTGACGTCATAGATCTGTCAATCATGTAATTTCTGTTACAAACCATATATACCAAGGATCTTACTCATGAACTTATTTAAACCAACTCATCCTTCAGATTCGTTTGTTTAAATAAGTTAATTCGTAAGATCCATGGTATATATAATACTTGGTGGGGCGATATCCGATGAGTTATTACACACCAATTATATGATTGATGCACACTAGTCAGGGGCGGATCTAGGATTTCATGTTAGGGGGGGGGGTGTCGCACATATTTGGTGTATTTCGTGTGAAAAATCACGATTTTACGCCAAAAAATCATATTTTTTTCCAATTTTAGGGGGGGGGGGGGGGAGGCGCGCCGGGTGCGCCCCCCTCCCTGGATCCGCCCCTGCTAGTGGCTTGCACAATAGTGGCTTTTAATATTGTAAGATTTGGGTGTTCGACATGTGAATTTCAATGCACACTGGTTAATCCCGGAATTATAATTTCTACTCACTAAATGATCTCGAAAATAAATTCGTGCCAGCTGCAAATTCCATAAATTATTATTTTTTATATAACTGATATACAAGATACAAGATACTTTATTTTCCAATATAATCCTGACGGGCATGATACAACATTTATATAATTAGCACATACACAATAAATAAAGTAAAATATAATAATGATATACAGTAGTAATTTATACCGCACATGATTGTGGCGTAAATAAGAGTTTTAACAGCTCGTCGTCCGTCAACCAGGGCCTATCACGGTCTGATACTCCCCATTCATAACCCATGGCTCAATACTTGGCGAAAACAACAGTTTCGTTTTCGTCACAACGAGACTGTACTGATTATTACCTATATACAGTCAAACTTGTATCAAGAGGTCACTTTTGGGACAAGGAAAACAGTGGTCTTTTAAGACAGGTGACCTCTTAAAAGAGGTTCAATTCATATGACATTATTATATGATATGAAATTATCAATGACAGGACAAGAATAGGGCGAGATTTTAATTCAAGTGAGTTTTAAATAGAGATGACCGTATGGACAGGATTGAATTCTTACCATTCAATGAGTGTTTAAATCTACAAGGTCATGAAAGTTTATAAAACTTAATATAAGCATTAACGATTTTTTTCCATCAAATTTTGCTGGTTTATTATCATTGTGTAGACATTCCGCTGCCATAACCTCTTTCATCTTTTAAAAATTGACTGCTCGAGTAAATAAAACAACTGTTAACAATTGTTAATCGTTGGGATAATTTCATGTCGAATTCACTTAAAAATCAAATCAACTATTTTTTTTAAATTTATATATCAATCGTGAGCCGGTAATGGTATACATTTACAACAGCCGAAATACAACTGATCAAACTTTGTACTCATCAACATCTATACTTCATTATGATAGTAACACTTTTTTTTTTACAGATTATAACAATATTTCTTTAGATCATAAATATAAATTATTCGTCATGACGAACTGCTCTAAAGGGCCGTCGTGGCCGTGATCGTATGGTAGTTGGATTTACAACTACCTATGCAATCAGTGCCTATCACCACTAATGTTGTGAGTTCGAATCTCGATCAGGGCGAGGTGTACAACATTATGTGATAAAATTGTTAGTAACTTGCGACAGGTCGGTGTTTTTCTCCTGGTCCTAAGGTTTCATCCACCAATAAAACTGACCACCACGATATAACTGAAATAGTGTTGAAAGTGGCGTCAAACACCATCAAACAAACAAACAAACAAATTGATTGACCGTTACGAAATATCTATTTCTTAAATGAAAATCGTGGATCTTTGCCCTTTTACAAAATGTACGTATATATTCTTTCTTCTATTACCGTCAAAACGTTTACAGGACTTGACTGTAAGAAGAGTTTCAAGATACCAAAGGGGCAATTAGAATCCGTATATCGAAGAAGAACAGACAACCCAATGGTCAAAAGAAAAAGCACAAAAGCACAAAAAACGATCAACAAAACATACATATAAAACTAAAGATCGAGTAACACGAACCCCACTAAAAACCGGGGTGAACTCATATGCTCCGGAAGGGTAAGCAGTTCCTGCTCCACTAGTGGCACCCGTCGTGTTAATCTAGTTACAAACCCGGTAGTAAGTCGCAAATGAGGAAAGGACCGGGAACTGTTTACGACAAGTGGAACACGATGGGAGTCTTATAAGAAGCAGGATCTGCTTACTCTCTTACCCTTAATGTCCTGTAATTATCTAAAATAAGAAAGAGAAAATAATATTTACCCGGTGAGTGCTGCGATAAATGTAATGTCCATACTGTAAAATTAAATCAGTTATTTTCTCCGTGTAATGTAACTGTATCAGAAAAAACAATGTAAGTTTATAAAGATTATTAATATTAAAATTCCACACATGCACAACACATCTCTGTAGCTATATGTATATGGCTTATCAGCATAAAACGCATTCATTCGTGGAAATATAATTAACAACATTGTAAAGCCCAAGAGTAATACTAATTATAAAGTGACTGTGCCAAGCCAGGAGGGTGAGTGGTCATAATATAATGTGTGTGTGTGTGTGTAAATAAGGGTAATAACAAAATTACCGAACTCCGAACAATCTTACAAAGGGAAAGTCAAAACTCATAAGTTTATAAACAGAAAAAAATCAGTCAACAACCGGAAAACTGTGAAAACCGTAATGACCCTGACTTGGTACAGGCATTTCTAAAGAAATGGTGGGTTAGAGGTGTGTATTAGAGGTGTCGGTTTTTCCTCTTTCTACGATTTTTTCTGTTGGATATATTGAGGATGTTCCTACGGTGTGGTATACGTTTTGTTTTACATTTGATTAATTCAGTAGAATAAAGATATACATTTTTATGTATATTTTTAGATACGTTATATAAATCAATTTTATATGGACGCCATTAGGTTTATTGTAAGTAAGTATGCGCCATGGTATACCAGCGTTATAATTCAAAAGCTAAGTAATTCTCTGACAAAAATGATTTAAACAAATACCATCATCATACAAAGAAACAGCTTGATTTCGAGATAAAATGTAGAATTGTAAGTAGGAAGCTCACTTAATACCATGGTGGATTATTGACTTCCTGTCACAGTCTCGAGGTAAATGAGCATGGAAATGGAAGGTAAATACAAATAAAATTAGTCTCAACACGACAGGACAATTTCTTAAACAGATGGTACCTTATTAAACCAGTCTGAGCTGGGTTTCTTCCGTTTGTATGTAGGAGGTCGAGCCAATCAAGGCTTTTTATTTATTTATTTATTTATTTATTTATTTATTTATTTATTTATTTATTTATTTATTTATTTACTTATTTTCTTTTTTTTTTGGTTAAACGCTTTAGCTTATTGCACTCTGGACTGTGTAAAATCTATTCATACTACATAATTATTCTTCAGTCATTCCAGAAGTTACATATACAACAAATTACCCCCCCTCCCCTCAAAAAAAAAAAAAAAAAAAAATAGAAAAAAAAAATAGAAAAGACAAGTTAAGTAGTTTCACGCTTATAACACTAATGTTGCATGAATAATGATTAAAACCGACGTTTTATTACCCAACTCAAATATTTATTGGGGACCGTCGTGGTCTTGATCGTATGGTATAACTATAAATACAATCGGCGCCTATCACCACTGAAGTTGTGAGTTCGAATCACGCTCATGGCGAAGTGTACTCGATACAACATTATGTGATAAAGCTGGTCAGTAACTTGCGGCAAGTCCGTGGTTTTCTCCACCAATAAAACTGATCACCACGATATAACTGCAATATCGTTGAAAGTAGCGTTAAACACCATAACGCCCCACATTCATTGTCCTCAAACTTAATAGAAGTTTATACAAAAAATATATTTGAAACATGGCAGTATATAATAAATGTATTACATCGTATATAGGCATCATACATCAAAGAATTGTATGGAAAAACCTTTTATTTGATCATTTAATTCTAGAAATAGATTTAAAATTTCTTTCGAAAATCCGGGTCATTTATATGTTGTAGTATGTATGGAGTAATGCGGGACATACAATTGTGAACAAGCTTCACATTCACATTGATTAACATAATAAAATAATCGTTTGTATACTGGTATAATATCTTGATAAAATAATTGTAAGACAAATATTCAATGTCATTTATATGACAAAAAATCATTTTCATTGAACTTCACATTGACATTTTCATCCTATCGCTGGATAATGGCGGCCAATTTGATGTATTGCCACAAATTGTTTTCTAGTCAAAGATCAAGCAGAGAAAACAATACATCATTGAGCTCTACGTTTGTTCAATCCGTCTGTTTAACCCGTAACTGATGGTTCCTTGTGCTTGTTTTATATTTGAAAGAAGAAACTGCACACACTGCTTGATCGTATCAAATAATTGCACATTATTGGTTGAACAAGAATGCTGTCAAATATTTGACAGTTTTAAATCATGATAAACATGGTGCAGTTTTATTCAATGCACAAAGCAATTTACAAAAGTTAATTGCATCTAAGTAAAATAAAAGCAAAACGAAATCTTCTGAATTTTCGTTAGGGCGTTTACATTTGTTTACATTTGTTTAACATAATCTTAGAATTAAGTCGAAATTGTCCAAATATGATCTAAATTAGGGACCGTCCATTTAACTTGAAGGGGGGGGGGGTTATGGTTTTCTGTTTCGTTCAGAATTTTTTTTTCGGACAACACGAGGGTTAGAGTATTTATTTTTTTTTGTCGCTCGAAGCGCGAATTTTTTTCCAGAATCTAACATTAGATTATATGATAATAAATTTGAATCAGATTTTTTTTTTTCCTCCACCAAAATCAGAATATTTTTTTCAGCAACATTGGGAATGAGAATATTTTTTTTAGAAAAAAAACATAACCCCCCCCCCCCCTTCAAGTTAAGTGGTCGTTCCCTTAGATTGTTGTGTTAGAGACTAAAATTACAAATTCGAACCCTGCTCAGGCGAGGTGTACTCGATACAACATTATGTGATAAAGTGTGTCAGTTTGTGACAGGTCGGTGGTTTTTTCTGGGTACCCTGGTTTCCTCCAACAATAAAACTTGCCACCCAGATATAACTGAAATATTGTTGAAAGTGATGTTAAACACCATAATCCATAAACCACCTAAAATACAATAGGGGTATTCGTTTGTAAGTCTGTAGAGCTGATATGTTGTTAAGACATCAAATTGGATTTTAGGACGCAATACTGTGCAATATCTTAAAATGAACCAAATGCCTTGAATCCACATAAATTGAAAAAATTTGCTTTAATTGTGAAAAGAAAATATTAACAGTTATAGCCAACAATTCCACGAATATCAACAAAACAAAAAGGTACCTCTCATCTCAAATCAGCGAACACATAACAAAAATAGTAACACAAAAGATATCGCGTTGGAAATCCAGGTTCTGGCTTGGAACAGTGTTTTATAGCAGTTAATGAGATCTGTACCTCATCCCTCTGATAATTGGATGTCCAACGATAATACAGATATAAACAAATTATCATAAAACCTGCGCATATTCACTTACACATACAAGACCACAAAAACAACACAAATATTAACCAAATCTATTATTCCTAATTTTCTGGAACATACTAATAAAGTTTTTTAACTAGTGTTTTCATGATGTACGTTTACAAGGGCGTACATATGACAAAGACAAATTTACCTCCGGTAAACTCTTAACCTCAAAGTTATTTTCGAGACAAAACTGTTTTCCATCCCCGGTGATCACGATTTCTAAGCCTCCAGATTCGATTGCATTATCATAAAACATGTTTCGTACATAACGAATTTAAGCAATAGATCTTAATACGTTTGATCTGTCTTTTTGCTCCTGTATTTTAGCATGGTAGTCACAGAAAGCATGTATCCTTATGAACTACCAGTGTAGCGATAAATCTATCAAGTTAAATCAATGATAATGCCGCTTATCTTCCAGTGTTAATTAAAACAGCTACCGGCACTTTCAATTTAATATCCCTTCAAGAGGACGCACGTGTTTCTTCTTATGCACGTGGATGCCATATCAATCAATGAGTACCAGCATAAATAGATGATGTGATGATTGACTCGTAATTGATCTCTCTTCTTCCGTCAATAAACACTGTGTACGTTGCTGGGCAGTGCAACGAATGTGTAAAAAATGTAATAATTTTACGAGTAGATATCCAGCTTCAAAAACGTTGTTGAGCAGTGAATGAAACATCGTGCTGAAATGAAATAAGTTTCAAAGGCGTAGGTACGGGGGAGGGCGGGATCTGTCAAAAATGTAAGGAAAAGCTGATTTTTTTAGCGTGGAATCTAAAAAAATGAAAATATCAAATTAAGCTAGTGACGATATGCTTTGAAAACAAAGAGCATTTTGCTTTGCTTGACAGTTTTGTAATCCTGCGCCCCTTCACCTCCCACAGTCCGGTCTACTCCTATATACACCACTGATTTTATTATTAGAAATCCAACTTTATAATAATGGCTCCTGATATGGTGTCATCTATTTAGTTTTTTCATATTGAAACTGTAACTTAAGCCCTGGCGTCAATCGATAAATGTCACTTGAAAAGAAAGAAAAAATGAAAGCATAAAGTTAATTAATAAAACATCTTTGTCCAGATATTAAACCCGCCATCTTTAATTAGGATGTAATAGTTGTTTAATATCTGAATCATTACAAATTCATTGGGATAAAAATGAAAAAAAAGCCGGAAAAATAAAATTCGTCTGGTATAATTTCCCTATAAAATGAGATTAATTTGATTTTTTTTTTACTTTCATCAATATGTTGTTAATAGAACGATATTCATGACTAAGCATTGAATTATATTAAATTTCAGACGATTTGTCTCCCCTTCAAAATAGCGATGTTTGGTTAAATTATTTCAACGCAATCTTCATTTTAATTATATAAGAATGGATATGGGTGGGGGGGGGGGGGGGGGGGGACTATGTTTTTTTTTCGACAAAAAAAATAAATAATCTAACTCTCGTGTTGTCCGAAAAAAAATTTCTGAACGAAACAAAAAACCATAATCCCCCCTTCAAGTTAAATGGTCGGTCCCTTAGACACAACTTAAGTAAAGGAATAAAGTCACAGTCACAGTATGGTCTTTAATACTAAGCATAGCTCATACAACGTGAATTGGCCCCTAGCCTGCAGTTGAGTGGTGGTACTCTTGACTTCTATCGAAAATGCTACATCTGGGCTTCGAACATGCATGACATTTTTTTTTATTTCATACTCTGATTTAAGGTCAAGAAATAGGTACACTGTAGCGACACATGTTAACGATATCTACATATGTTACACATGTAAAGAACACATGATGTGAATTACCTTGCTGGTAATTATATAATTACGATTTAATCTGATTTGTCATGAAACACAATATTTTGCACTCTTCCAATTAAAAAAACTAGAGGACGAAGAAAGATCGATCCACATTGCTGTCACTGAAGAAATCACCATATAATGTACAGCATGCAAACAACATTCCCGTGTAGTACTCTTTTAATTATGAGCGTACCTGGGTTGCATTCAATATCGTAGCAGCTAGCTTAGCTGCTAGGTAATCTAGCCATGACGTTATTGAACGATTAGCTACGTAGCAGTGCTAACAAATATGGCGCCAATCATATAGAATTATTTCTTGGAACATTTTAGCTAATCGCATTTGTCTAGTTACCTTAATAAATTATCATCCGTATTAAAAGCGTTGCCACTTCCTGCAATGCCACTATTTTAACCTTACGAAATAAAATTTAGTTTTAGCCGCCATCTTGGATTCAAAAGCTAGCAGACATTTTTTATGCTAGCTAGAGCTATGTAGCGGCTAGGCTAGCTTTCCGTTCAATAGGATTTTTCTACGTAGGTCAACCTAGCAGCTACGATATTGAACACACCCCTGATGAATTTTATTCAAGAAACGCGTCGTGTTCACAATACTAGATATCTACCTATTTAGAAGGACTAGACTGACAAAGTCATGTCTGGTATATATTGTAAATAAAAAGGTGGGTTAAGGTTAATAGAAAATCGACAGAAGATTTATTGAAATATGAGGTTGAACTGATGTTATATTTTCATAAGTCAATCAAGGCTTATTATATCGATAATTTCCTGTCAATGTATCAAACAGTAATTTGAGTTGGAGACATATCTACCAGACTATTCATTGGGTTGGTTTATGGTTTATTGTGTTTAACGCCACTTTCAACAATATTTCAGTTATATTGTGGCGGTCAGTTTTAATGGTGGAGGAAACAGGAGAAAACCACCGACATGTCGAAAGTCACTGACAAACGTTATCACATAATGCTATATCGAGTACACGTCGCCTGAGCAGGATTCGAACTCACAATGTTAGTGGTGATAGGCACTAATTGCATAGGTAGTTATAAATCCAACTACTATACGATAGCGACCACGATTGGCCCTGACTATTCAGTGGAAAGAAACAACGACGGACGGATTGTCTGTGATCAGCGTCACTCGTTTGACCAATGTTATCATGTGACTACAGCAAGAAGAAGCCACCGTGGACGCGAATGTGTGCTAAGATCTATGTCCATGTTATTTCTATGAAATAAGTGCCTATCATCACTAAAGGTGTGAGTTTTATTGTTGCATATGGTGAGGTGTACTCGACTTAACCTTTTGTGATAAAGTTTATCAGATTTGATTTGATTTGATTTTTGGTGTTTAACGCCACTTTCAGTAATATTGCAGCAATATCATGGCGACCAGTTTTAGTGGTGGAAGAAGCCGGAATACGCGGAGAGAACCACCGGCCATGGGCAAGCAACTGGCAAACTTTATCACTTGCGGCTGCGAGTCGAGTGCACCCTTTTTGTACTTTACAAAGCCGGGCACGAACCCACGCCGTATTGATGATGGGCTTGTATGAACTATTAGATAATCCAACTACTTAACTCATTGAGCCACTCGGGCCCTCTAAAGTTTATCAGTGACTTCTGGTAGGAACGAAAAGAAATCTATAGAATAAATACGAGATCGTTATTTAAGAAGAAGACAAAATATATTATGTTCTACTAAAATAATTATTCACAGGTTTATTCCAAGATGGATAGAAGCAAGAAAAATGTGTCAATATACCTAGAAAACAAGTTTTGTCCTCTAAGACTAGTTTAAACCCGCCACCTTTCATTGTCTACACCAAGTCAGGAAAGTGAGCGTTCATGTACAATGTATATATGTGCACTAGGGATATTGACTTCCCTCTGTGTTTCTACGATTTGTGATTCGATTTTGGAATTGCTTCGACAGTGTGATGTTTTTTTTTTATTTTTCACTTGCATTACACGAGGAGAGATAGGAACCAATTGTTTGATGATGTTGCTTAACAGTGTCAGATAAACAAACGTCCCTCGTGTGCATAAGTTATCAGAAAAAAGTTCATCATCATTAAGCAAAAATGTTTTTGTTGATTAAATCAGTATAATGTACGGGCCAGTCTGTAGAATGAATAGACGGAACGTTAATACACGATTGTCTGATTAACAGACACAACATTTCATTGTAGTACTAACTAGCACTAACTGAAAATAGCCTGCACAAAGGCAAAGTATAGAGACGTAATACATGGGGTTATGGTGCTTAACGCCACTTTCAGCAATATTTCAGTTATTTCGTGACGGGAGATGTAATACATCGTTCAAATCATGTCCAAATATATAAAACAACAATGTAGCTTGGTGGGTTTCTCTTTATGGCTAATGACAGAAATACGTTAGGGGTCGTCGTGGCCGTGATCGTATGGTAGTTGGATTTACAACTACCTATGCAATCAGTGCCTATCCCCAGTGATGTTGTGTGAGTTCGAATCCCGATCAGGGCGAGGTGTACAACATTATGTGATAAAGTTTTTCAGTGACTTTCTCCGGGTACTCCGGTTTCCTTCACCAATAAAACTGACCGCCGCGATATGGCTGAAATATTGTTGAAAGTGGCTTTAAAGACTATACAACCATAACACCAGAAATAAGTTAGTTGTACCTTGCTTACAGTAACGTCAAGTGGCAAATATGGCATGCATAATACATATTCAGAACGATTACAAGTCCAATAATATCTAAAATGTATAGAATCGTTTATTTAAGGAATATTTGAAATTGTTTGGGTCAGTTTACGGTTAATAAACCTCGAAGCGCTTTATGATAAGGGTAAGCTGACCTAAACCAGGTTATGCAAGTATAACCTGTTCAACAATTTCAAATATACCTTATAATTTAATTTTTACAACAAAATTTAATAATTCCTCGATTTTAATTACGATTATTTCATGTGACTATTTTAATTTGTCGTTGGTGGATGAACACGTTGGTGACGTCACAATACCAACCCAGGTTATCGAGTATAACCAAAATTGTCTCCAGGCGGATTAGCCAATCAGATTGAAATATTCAAGTCAAATTCAATTATTCAAAAATGACATACAGAGGTAGAGTAAAAAAAATGTAGCATTTTGTAACGATGACAAATCCGTCTACTCTTTTCTGAACTCTACAACAGCGGTCTTAACTCTGAATAGTAATTATTCGTGAATAATTGTATTTTTATTAACTGACTAATTTCTTGCATTTAATCTTATTTCTATATATGATGCTGCAATCTACAATGACTGATACACCCTTACACCAATAGTGTTACAGTAAATCTTCAAACATTGTATTTATACACAGATAAAACAACATAATGTGCTATAGTAAATCTTCAAACATTGTATTTATACACAGATAAAACAACATAATGTGCTATAGTAAATCTTCAAACATTGTATTTATACACAGATAAAGCAACATAATGTGTTATAGTAAATCTTCAAACATTGTATTTATACACAGATAAAACAACATAATGCGTTATAGTAAATCTTCAAACATTGTATTTATATCAACTGATTCCTTTTTTCCATTTACTATAAATATTTTATTTGTGATGCATTCCAGCAATCTACAATGACTGATGCATTTCTTCCGTCAATAGTGCAATTAGTTTCTGATAAGCACAAGGCTCTTTCAACTCACATCGACTTGTGTTATCTTCAGTACGATATCGACGACCTACCAGAAGCCTCATGTTCAGATAAGCATGTCAAATAATGGCCGTATTATCAGCTCTTTCAGTAGTCTAGTTCGAAATGTCAAAGTTCCAATTTGCAGTACGTGATTGGCATAGCAAAACGGTATCTATTGAATATATACTACATACAGGAATTAATATAAATTCCCTTGGCTATTTAATATGCTAGTTTGGCTTGTTCTATATTGAGAACACTATATATAGCCAGAATAATTCAATGTTTACTATGTGCATGTTAACTTCAAACTTTTCTTCAATGACATATTGGGGGCCCAGGTGGCTCAATGAGTTAGGTAGTTGGATTACCTAACAACTCATACAAGCCTTTCACCAATACGGCGTGGGTTCGCGCCCGGCTTTGTAAATGACAAAAAAAGGTGCACTCGACTCACAGCCACATTGAAAGCAAGTGATAAAGTTTACCAGTTGCTTGCCCATGGTCGGTGGTTCTTTCCGGGTACTCCGGCTTCTTCCACCACTAAAACTGGTCGCCATGATATAGCTGGAAGGAATATTGCTGAAAGTGGCGTTAAAACAACAAAAATCAAATCAATCAAATCAATGACATATTTTGATTAATATTTTATATAGTGGGGCAGTCGTGGTCGTGGATTTACAACGACCTGTTCAATCAATGCCTATCACCACTAAATGTGTGAGTTCGAGCCTCGTTCATGGCGAGGTGTACTCGATACAACATTATGGGATAAATTTTGTCAGCGACTTTCGACAGGTCGGTGAGTTTCTCCGGGTACTTCGGTTTGCTCCAACAATATTACTGACCGTCACGATATAACTGAAATATTGTTGAAAGTGGCGTTAAATACCATAAAGCTAAACCTAAACCAATTTAATAGCATGTCAGAATATGTCGTTGGTGGTCGTGAAAAGTCAAACTTTTCCGATCCTACACTGTATTTATTGTTTTCCATTTTTCTAGTGGTAATTTATTTTTCGCAAGCTTGTTTTCATCATGAATGTGGCTGAATAATCCTGACTTTATGCTAAGCAACAGCCAATCAATCAATAAGAGCGAAATTATTGAAATTGATATGAATAAAGGTTAGAGAAAACCAAAAGGGAAATCAGGAATGGACAATAACTTAGAGAGACACGGGCAACATTAGGCACAACACAGTACGACAATAACTTAGAGAGACACGGGAAACATTAGACACAACACAGTACGACAATAACTTAGAGAGACACGGGAAACAGTAGGCACAAAACAGTACGACAATAACTTAGAGAGACACGGGAAACATTAGGCACAACACAGTACGACAATAACTTAGAGAGACACGGGAAACATTAGGCACAAAACAGTACGACAATAACTTAGAGAGACACGGGAAACATTAGGCACAAAACAGTACGATGACAAACGAACAAAACACATCAAATAAAAACAAAAACGGATGAGCAAAACGGATCGCCCCCCCCGCCCCCCCCCCCTCCCCCACCCCCACCCCCCGAAAACCGGTGGTGAACCCATTTGTTGTCTTAACAATAATAAATCACAATGAAGTCAAGATGCTTACCCTCTTCATATCGTAACTGTTTTAAGGTTAGGGGTAGAGTTATGGTGTTTAATGCCACTTTCAACAATATTTCAGCTATATCGTGCTGGTCAGTTTTATTGGTGGAGGGAACTGGAGTACCTGGAGAAAACCACAGACCTGTCAAAATCACTGACAAGCTTTATCACGTAATGTTTTATCGAGTATACTCGCCTGAGCGGTATTCGAACTCAGAACTGTAGTGATGTTAGACACTTATTGCATAGGTAGTTATAAATCCAACTGCCGTGCGATC